>JAXIVJ010001605.1:52500-132228 GCA_036785665.1 Chirona hameri | reverse complement strand
CTCATTTGTAAGTTGCACTTATTTGTTCTGAGGTTACATGAGGAAATGATCGGCTACAATCCACGCTACACATCGCTGATTTTAAGTTGTGTATCAGAGTCACAATAAATGTCTGCTAAATGCCAATAATACATTTTGCATTTGTATAGAAATAATACAGTTTTAATAGATGCGCTGTAATAACAACACAAGCATTAACCAATGCCATATTCTTACACTTCCCAACGTCAAGGAGATCTTCTCACTGCTGATGAGCTGCTGATGACAACACAGTGGAAGGAGATCTTCTCACTGCTGATTGGCTGATGATGACAACACAGTGGAAGGAGATCTTCTCACTGCTGATGGGCTGCTGATGACAACACAGTGGAAGGAGATCTTCTCACTGCTGATGAGCTGCTGATGACAACACAGTGGAAGGAGATCTTCTCACTGCTGATGAGCTGCTGATGATGATCTCACTGCTGATGGGCTGCTAATGACAACACAGTGGAAGGAGATCTTCTCACTGCTGATGGGCTGCTGATGATGATCTCACTGCTGATGGACTGATGATGACAACACAGTGGAAGGAGAATCTTCTCACTGCTGATGGGCTGCTGATGACAACACAGTGGAAGGAAGTCTTCTCACTGCTGATGGGCTGCTGATGATGATCTCACTGCTGATGAGCTGCTGATGACAACACAGTGGAAGGAGATCTTCTCACTGCTGATGGGCTGCTGATGACAACACAGTGGAAGGAGATCTTCTCACTGCTGATGGGCTGCTGATGATGATCTCACTGCTGATGAGCTGCTGATGACAACACAGTGGAAGGAGATCTTCTCACTGCTGATGGCTGCTGATGACAACACAGTGGAAGGAGATCTTCTCACTGCTGATGGGCTGCTGATGATGATCTCACTGCTGATGAGCTGCTGATGACAACACAGTGGAAGGAGATCTTCTCACTGCTGATGGGCTGCTGATGATGATCTCAGCTGCTGATGAGCTGCTGATAACAACACAGTGGAAGGAGATCTTCTCACTGCTGATGGGCTGCTGATGACAACACAGTGGAAGGAGATCTTCTCACTGCTGATGGGCTGCTGATGATGATCTCACTGCTGATGAGCTGCTGATGACAACACAGTGGAAGGAGATCTTCTCACTGCTGATGGGCTGCTGATGACAACACAGTGGAAGGAGATCTTCTCACTGCTGATTGGCTGATGATGATGATCTCACTGCTGATGAGCTGCTGATGACAACACAGTGGAAGGAGATCTTCTCACTGCTGATTGGCTGATGATGACAACACAGTGGAAGGAGATCTTCTCACTGCTGATGGGCTGCTGATGACAACACAGTGGAAGGAGATCTTCTCACTGCTGATGGGCTGCTGATGGTGATCTCACTGCTGATGAGCTGCTGATGACACACAGTGGAAGGAGATCTTCTCACTGCTGATGGGCTGCTGATGATGATCTCACTGCTGATGAGCTGCTGATGACAACACAGTGGAAGGAGATCTTCTCACTGCTTGATGAGCTGCTGATGACAACACAGTGGAAGGAGATCTTCTCACTGCTGATGGGCTGCTGATGGTGATCTCACCGCTGATGGGCTGATGATGACAAGACAGTGGAGTGTAGACGAATATCGGATAGCTCGTAGTTCGTAATGCTTCATGGGTGTGACTTGTTTAGAGCAGTGATTCTCACATATGGGTAACTAGTGCAAACCCGTCCGCTCCGCTGGGCGATTACTGGTGTCAAGTGGTGGTTTAAGCCAGTGATAGGCTTAGGAATTGATAACCCGTACTACCCGTGACACCTGTCGTACCTATAATACGTTTTTGTACCCGTCATACACCCGCAGTACCCGTCAAAAACCTACGGTGCCCGACATACACCCGTAGAACCCGTTGTGCCGTTATAGCCGGCACTCACCCATTATACACGTGGAACACCTATGGCACCCGTTAAACCCGTGAAAACTCCACCCCGGCTTAGCGTATATGTTCATTGATATATGCCGTACCGTATGTCGATGACCTTCGTTTCGCAGTGATTCCTTGGTTGCTTCTCATTGGTTGTGGCACTGTAGTATCGGTGGTCGGATCTGATTGGCTTTCGACCGGAGTGAAGCGATGTAAAACTCGTATCTGTAAACTGTTTTTTTTTTTGTTATAGTAAAATATTGCTTAACACCTCCTTCTATGTTAGTTACAGCACAAACCTTCGCCCAAAACTGCACAACCTAAAACTGTCTGTAACTATCGTATCAAATGCGTCGGAAATGTACGAATTATACACCACTCGCTAGTATCCGTAAACTCGTTCGAAAATCTTAAAATCACATGCATCTCGTGCTTTTATCAATGTGGTACTGCAATGTAGAACTGACGCTTTACTTTGTTAAATTCGTTCCGGAGAGACAGACAGACAAACGCTTATCAAATAGTAATATAGATTACCCCACTTGTAGTAATGGAGGTTTTAGTCTGGGGCAGGGGCGTCACCACAAAAATGTGAGTGGCGGGCAGCCAGGTGTTTGGGGGGCCAGTCATGTGTTTGCCCTTCCCACTCCCATTGGTCTAATCGTAAAATCCTCATAATCTGGAGTGGTCTGGAGTGAGCCTGGTAGGCCCGACTTACCAGCCCCCCGGTGGCGACGCTCCTGGTGGGGGGTAATAGCGATTGAGCAGCAGCTAAGTGAGCAAGTATAGCTGATTCGTTTGATGATGGCGCACAATGCACATGCATTTATCTCAGTTTATGTTTCACGGTCACCACGTTATCTCAAACAGCATCAAAACCGATTAATATGCAATGATGCTCAGTTGTATGCTATACAGTTTATGTGTTGTTTTACGCTGGGAATCACTGATTTAGATTAACACACATGTCTACTTATATTCCTGCCCCTAGATGGCACTAGTAATACACACCTGAAGTTATGCTGTACCGCATAGCTTGAGCTCGAGAACTGCGCTCCGCGCCATGCACGTAGCCAAAGGGGGGGGGGGGGTGCGCCCCCCCCCCCCCCCCCCCCCCCACACACACACACACACCCTGGAGGCCAGGAGGGCCCTTTTCGGCGCGCTGCGCGCGCCGAAAAGGGCTGACGAGGCCGCGCGAAGCGCGATATCATGGGCTCTTTACCACGCCAAGCGTGGTTTTTAGAGAGTTTAGAGCACTGTAGGGCCACCAGGACCCTCTGAAAGACCAGAGGACCCCTTGGACGTTCAAAAGAGCCCTGTGTATGTCAGAAGGGCCCCTGGCCAGACCGAAAGGGCCCCTGAGCGGGTCAGAGGGCCCCTGAATACGTCGAATGGTCCCTAGCCAGCACAGAGGGGCCCCTGAGCAGGTCGAGAGGCCCCGAACATGTCGGCAGGCCGACACAGCGGCCAACGCAGTCCCTTGCCAGATCATATGGCCCCTGAGCAGGTTGGAGGGCCCCTGGACAGACCAGAGGGTCCCTGGGAAGTTAAAAGGGCCCCTGTGCAGGTCAGAGAGGCTCCTGACCAGACCGAAAGGGCCCCTAGGTGGGTCAGGACCCCTGAACATGCCGAATGGGCCCCTAGTCAGCACGGAGCGGCCCCAGGGCAGGGAAGAGGGCCCTCAGAGCATGTCGCAAGGCGACAAAGCAGCCAGCGCAGTCCCTTGCCAGGTCGAAAGGGCCCCTTATAAGGCTAGATGGCCCCTGATGAGACCAGAGGGCTCCTGGAAAGTTCAAAGGGCCCCTGTGCAGATCGGAGGGGCCCCTGACCAGACCAAAAGGACCCCTGGGCGGGTAAGAAGGGCCTCTGAACATGCCGAATTGGCCCCCAGCCAGCACGGAGGGCCCCAGGGCAGGTCGGAAGGCCCCTTGAGCATGTCGGATGGGCGACAAAGCAGTCAGCGCAGTCCGACCAGAAGAGTCGCTGGGCAGATCGGAGGGGCTCCTGGGCAAGTCAGAGGGGCCCCTGGCTAGACCGAAAGGGTACCTGGGCCGGTCGGAAGGGCCCTTGAACATGACAGATGAGTTCTTAGCCAGACTGGAGGGGCCCCTGGGCAGGTCAGAGGGGCCCTGAGCATGTCGGCAGGGCGACAAAGCAGCCAGGACAGTCCCTGGCCAGGTCGGAAGGACCTCTTAACAGGCCGAATGGGCCTCTTGACACACAAGAGGAGCTTCTTGAAAGGCCAGAGGAGTCCCTGGTCAGACCGGAAGGGCCAAAAGCACGTAGAGATCCCAGATTAAGATTAAATACAAAGAGGACTTACTCCACAATACAAATATTAAAAGCGGAGCTTTCGGGTATATTGTAACACCCTTCGTCAGGGTGTTACAATATACCCAATAGCTCCGATTACAATCTTTCTTGTAGAGTAAGCTCTCTTTGTATTTTATATATATCACCCACTCCACATCATGTCTTTTCGCTTCGCGGATCCCAGATGAGTCCCTGAACAGGTTGGAAGGGCGTTGAAAAGGTCGGAGGGGCCCCTAAACGATCTGAAGGGACCATGGGCCTTTCAACAGTAAGCATGCAGTTGTCCCGGGAATACAATGTTTAAAAATCGCGCCGCTCCGCGGCGCAATGTAACTACAAATGCAATTATATGCGGGTTAGAAGAAAAAAATCGGCCCGTTTCTCGGCGCATTTATGTGATATGTTGCTACTTTCCTATATAATTGGGAAAAATAGTTCACTTAATAACTTTTTTAACACACTTTTAAACCCACAATATAGCATTTTTAGAGGTCCGCACCATATGCAATGCGACGCATTGATGAGAAAGCATATCCAAGACATAAGACTCATAATTTTCGCGCCGCTCCGCGGCGCAATTTGTTTAAGAGTTCCAGGTCTTGAGCTTAAAAAAAGATTCCAAGTTGGTATAGCTGATTCCAAATTGGTGTCGCTGATGTCAGTTTCCTAACTACAGCTCCTAAAAGTTGGTTTGCCCTATGCCATACCTGTCATACTGGATTTCCATCCTTGTAACGCGCCTTTTCCTTTCAACGCTTGTGAAGGAGCCCTTTCAACGCTCGGGAAGGGGCCCTTTCGAGGCGCCGCCCCCCCCCCCCCCCTGGACGAAATCCTGGCTACGTGCCTTGTCCGCGCAATGGGGGACAAAGTAACGGATCATTCTGGTTATCAAAGGAAGCCACCATACCCTTCCCTTGGGCCTTAAAGGGAGATAATCACCTTTTTCCACAAAAATGGAGTTAGCACCTGAAATCGATAGGCGAGACCAAAATATATTGTAAATTCATTACATTTTGCATATAACAATTCCTACCGATAGATATTCCAAGTCATAGTTGATAAGCGTTCCATGCTTATAATCAGCAAGTACTTGGTAACGAATTCGGTAAATTAGCTTCCCTACGCATTGTTATTTATCATGAAGGTATGCAATATGTTTCCGGCACTCTATCTTTTGGGAATATGTGCCAAACTTTTATGAACAATCAACAATCATTTGAAAAAAGTGCATTGAAATCGTCAGTTTAACAGTGGCCTATTACCTTACTCATTTAGTGTCAGGGATTTGTTTATAAGTGCCCATTCAACAACGTTGAACAGATTGATGTAAAAGCTGTTGCGCTTTCTGCTGTTGCGCAAAAAAATGTTGCGCTTTCCAATAGTGGAGGGAAAATACCGATCATTAATTTTCCCAAACTTCCAACTTTGAATGAGGGGATAATTTTATTTTATTCTTAAATTTAGATCTCATCATTTTAATACCATAACGGTAGCCAAACAAATTGTTGCTAACAAAATCAAAAGGTGAATATCTCCCTTTAATGTTGAGAGCCACCAGCTTAGAGCATCGATTTCAGGTCTGCTCTTAGTGTCATTTTTGATAGAAGTAGGATTAGGTCACTACTCGGTTGGCGTATTGAAGTGGATTCATTTCCTTGACGTTCCAGCGACGTTCCTTAGATTTTATGAACTTCTCATGAATGCTGCATCTTGTTATTTTTCAACGGCGAAAACAAACTTACCAGCTTTGAAATAATTACCCTTCCAACCACCAACGGGGTTGGATTTATCCCCCCCCCCCCCGTTCCTGTTCCAGTTCTGGGAGATCATCTCGAACGGTTCCTGTTTCAGTTCTGGGAGATAATCTCGAACTGTTCCTGTTTCAGTTCTGGGAGATCATCTCGAACGGTTTCCTGTTTTAGTTCTGGGAGATCATCTCGAACGGTTCCTGTTTCAGTTCTGGGAGATCATCTCAAACGGTTCCTGTTTCAGTTCTGGGAGATCATCTCAAACGAGCACGGTCTGGGAAAGACAGGCTTGTATGAGGGCGACTCGGACCTGCAGATCGAACGTATCAACGTCTACTTTAACGAGGGCAGCGATGGCAAGTACGTGCCGAGAGCGGTGCTGGTGGATCTGGAACCAGGAACTATGGAGGCCGTCAGGGCCGGACCGATCGGCACGATATTCCGGCCCGACAACTTCCTCTTCGGTAAGCAGGGTCTACGGCAGACCCTCGTATCGTTCGGGGTATGGATGTTCAGATATCCTGGTTTACAGCCATGCGAGGTTATTAGACATCGGATGTTTAGATATCCTTGTTGGCAGTCATACCCAGTCATTAGATGTTCAGGAATCACTGCTAACCACCATACCTGGTCAAGGCACGGAATGGGTAATTCACTGCAAGCCGAGGAAACGTGTTCCCCATACGGTATCGACCAACCCTACTGATTACTAAATAATGGACAGGGGAGCAAGTATTGACCTTGCGCACTGCGCAGTGGCCGAATACAGCATGGCTAATGAATTGTGACTAGCGAGGTACCTTGGCTACCTCGGACACAAATATAGATCATGAATATGTCACAAAGCTGCGCTTCTTGTCGCATGTAAACAATGGTTCCGATGACTCACTTGTCAGTCAATGCGTCATACGAAAGAAAGGAACGGTTGAGCCTATAAATATCTTTTTTTATAAATATTTCTACTTATTCCTTGAAATAGCTTTCCAACACATGAGCTGAAGTCATTTTAGTTTGCAGCACCTTGTTGGATAAAATGGTCAGCGCAGCATGAATCATTCAATCATCATTCGGCTTTACCCGATTAAATCAGTCCCGCTACCATGTCTTCTTGTTTCGCCTTACGATGGCAACGCGAACACGGAACACTACGGTTAATGAGTGCATTCCGTAGCATGTCAATTCTTACCTCAGTGATATTTTGCAGGCCAGTCCGGTGCCGGCAACAACTGGGCCAAGGGCCACTACACAGAGGGCGCCGAGCTGGTGGACAACGTCCTCGAAGTCATCCGACGCGAGGCGGAGAACTGTGACTGCCTGCAGGGCTTCCAGATGGCGCACTCTCTCGGCGGCGGCACCGGCTCCGGCATGGGCACCCTCCTCATCTCCAAGGTCCGCGAAGAGTACCCCGACAGAATCATGACGACTTTCTCGGTGACACCCTCGCCAAAGGTATCGGACACTGTCGTCGAGCCGTACAATGCCACGCTCTCTACCCATCAGCTGGTCGAAAACACAGACGAGACCTTCTGCATCGACAACGAGGCGCTGTACGACATCTGCAACAACCAGCTGAAGCTGATGAACCCGACCTACGGCGACCTGAACCACCTGATCTGCCTCTGCATGTCCGGCGTCACCACCTGCCTCCGGTTCCCTGGCCAGTTGAACGCCGACCTGCGGAAGCTGGCCGTCAACATGGTGCCCTTCCCGCGTCTGCACTTTTTCGTGCCTGGCTTCGTGCCTCTGGTGGCACGGACCAGTGAGGCGTACAGAGCTCTGTCCGTGCCCGAGCTCACCCAGCAGATGTTCGATGGCAAAAACATGATGGCCGCCTGCGACCCGCGCCACGGCCGCTACCTGACGGCGGCAGCCATCTTCAGAGGACGCATGTCCATGAAAGAGGTCGACGAGCAGATGCTCAACATCCAGAAGAAAAACTCCAGCTACTTCGTCGAGTGGATTCCGCACAATGTCAAGACGGCCGTGTGCGATATTCCTCCCCGAGGGCTCAAGATGTCCGCCACCTTCATTGGCAACACCACCGCTATCCAGGAACTCTTCAAGCGCATCTCGGAGCAGTTCACCGCTATGTTCCGGCGCAAGGCTTTCCTCCACTGGTATACCGGCGAGGGCATGGACGAGATGGAGTTCACCGAGGCGGAGAGCAACATGAACGACCTGATATCCGAGTACCAGCAATACCAGGAGGCCACCGCCGACGACGAGGGAGAGTTCGACGAAGAAGGGGACATGGACGGCGAGGACGACATGAATGACCAGTATGACGATCAGGAGTAACTGCACCGCTGTAGAACATGAACACGCTGTAGAACATGCCGATGTTCAAACAGATTATGGAACATATCACGTTCACTGCTCTCAAATATGGTGCGAAATCATATGAGATTCCTGGCATTCGCATATTTCGTGATTGTTGTATCGTTTGGCACAAAGATGCGCATATTTATTATAATTGTATCTGAAAATAAGTACAATTTGGCCAGTTGTTCTTACCAGTGAAGACTGAAGTGTCGGTGATCTACTTCTGCATACATTATGTGCGATCCTTCAGGTCCGTTTTAGGCGCTTATAAACATATTTGTAAATACGGTCATCTTGGATGATATCCATGTAATTATCGCCATGTAGGCATGCAATTTTGTGAGAATTCACCAATGATCCATGTCAATTGAACATTGATAACATGCAATGGATATTTTTCATTCGCATCAGTGTTTCGAACCGTCTTGAAAATCAAAATAAAGTATTGTACTTTCACCAATTATTTATTATACAAATATATGAGGCAAGCACTTGATTTCGGGCGTTTTACAGGGAACCTTCATATAATAATTAAGCAGATAAATGTGTCGCTAGGTATAAGAGATAATCGTGCAGATTGCTTTCAAACGAAATAAACTTGGTCATTATGAATCAACAAAAACATTATCGTCCATTAAAAATACTAACCCATTTTTATCTTACATAGCTTGAATGACAACAAGATAGGTAGGTT
Organism: Chirona hameri; assembly: GCA_036785665.1. NCBI lineage: Eukaryota > Metazoa > Arthropoda > Thecostraca > Balanomorpha > Balanidae > Chirona > Chirona hameri. The sequence goes on along the minus strand of JAXIVJ010001605.1, from coordinate 123,224 downwards.
ATTGGGCAAACAGTCGTTCAAATATTGGTCTAAGCATTTGCCGCAAAAACAAAACGTCATGGTGTCCAGTGTGAGACGGAATTTTGTTGGTGGAATGCTTAACCAGGATTAATGAGCATTATACCTGAACGAAAAGGACCAAATCCACTTCCAAGGAACTAAAAGGTATAGCTCCTCTAACGGTAGAGCTGGTCCTGTTGGTACGAGTCGACATTTCCAGATCTGCATTCCAAAGCTCAGGCGACAACAGCTCAGGAGCGTCGTCACACAATTTGGACTGGGGCCAGCCGGGTGGTTGCTCCCCCCGCTCCCATAGTTGCTGCCCCCCCCCCCCCCCCCCCCCACCCCCCGGTGGTGACGGCCTTGCAACAGCCCGTTGTTTATTTTCCGGAGCAAAAGTTCAGAAAAGACGATTATTTGAAGAATGCAAGGAATTTTGCCCTCTAGAAATATAAACGCAGTTATCAATAAATGGAAGGTATATGCAAAAAGGCTCGTCGTTCTGTATCTGAGTACCTACTCTAGTTTGAGTTTTTATTTCGCCCTTTTCTAAGTCAAATCCATGGATTCGTCCTCAGGCGAGGTCACTTCGGGCGAATTCCGTTCCAACCTGGCATCATAGCTGATCCTGTAGGCCCCTGTCCAGGGGTGGAGAATTAGGGGTTTTGGGGGTGCTCAAGCACCCCCTGAGCTAAAAAGTGCACCCCCTCACTGTAAAAGCACCCCCTCAAATAAACAGGTCCGTTTAACTAACGGCTGCTCAGTCTTACTTCGGCGAAGTAAGACTGAGTGGTGTAAAAGTGTGTGTATGTGTGTCTGTCCGTATGTAAATAGGCGGGTTTGCACGGTCAGGTAGGGTCAGGTCAGTTCACACGGTCAGTCTTACCGTCCCTCAGCATGTTTGTGTGGGCGGTCGCCCGGCCTGGGGCGCGGATTGCCCGACCCGGCACCGTAGCCGGGTATCGCCGTTTTGCTGATAGTGCAATTCGCGCCCCGGGCCGGTGGACAGGGGCAGGCCTCCCGCACCTCCGCGCATAGCTCCTGGCGCCACACCTCCACTGGCAGATCCAGCCTCCCAATATGGGGCGGGGGGCTAATTTCACTGGGGGCCTTCCAGGCCCCAGGGGCCTCCATATGACCTAAAAGGTGCCCCCCCCCCCCCATTTTCCCTTTGCGGACTTGGGTTATTTTTGTTCGCTATGCTATTATTACGTGTAATGACCTAGGTGACCTAGGACGTGTTAATTAAGTGCAAACATAACATTGATGGATATTTGCCTCTAAATATATACAATCTTGCCATTTTATATGTTATTTTATATATAAATTAGTTATTCGCTAATACCTTTTGACTGAATAAAGTTAGAAGGGCACGGTAAACGTCATTTTGTTCATTTTGTTGGTATCATCGAGACACGTTGATAGATGTGCAGCATGACTTCTGTATGACATTTGATGACCTTGACCTAAGGCCAAGGTCACGGCGCAAAGTCACCTTTCCAAATTTGACCTACACGGCAATGTTATATATCTTTGAACTTGTCTTGAAGATAAAAATTCGTTGGTATTAAAATAATTGCGCGATCGTTGATGATTATAAAGCAAACTCAGACATTTTCGGGCTTTCTTTACACCGAGAAGGAAGTTATGAAGTAACTATTCGACATTCAAATTAAAATTAATTTAAAAATGTTGCCATTGACAATCAGGCATTATTTAAGCACAATTGAATTCCTCGCAACAAGACAAGTTTTAAGATATATAACATCGCCACAAATGCGGCCACAATTGGAAACCTAACCTTGAACCTTGACATTGACCTTAGGTGAAGGTCACCAAATGTTAGAAAGAGGTCATACTGCATATCATTCAACGCGTCTTAACGAAAATAACAAAATGGTGTCCATTTTACCTTTTTATCTTTATTCAGTCAAAAGTTATTGGAGAATACCTAATATCTTTCACAAAAAGAACACAAGAAATGACCAAATTTAGCATATTTGAAGACAAATAACAATCATTTTTTCTCTGTTTGAACGACACTTCTTTACACTTAACAATAATACAGTCAAAATAGGAAATACATTTGGCTTGGGTATTAAAAAAAATCAAAATTTCAAAAGAAATACTAACTTTGAAATTTAAGGTCAAGGTCATAAAATGTCAGACAGAGGTCATGCTGCAGAGCATTCAATTCGTCTTGATGAGAACAGCAAAATGACGTCTATCATACCAATCTAGTTTTATTCAGTCAAAAGTTATTAGCGAATAGCATATTTTTTTTTATATAAAATAGCAAGTAAAATGACAAAATTTGTGAGAAGCAAATATTCCTCAATTTCATTTTTCTCTCTCTCACTTAATCACGTCCTTACACGTAAGAATAGCATAGCCAAAAAATAGAAACACGTTTGAGAAAAGGTATCCAAAAAGTTGTACAATTTCGAAAACGTACTAAATTGTGAAATTTTCGAAAATAAAAAAATCAACATCACCATGTTATAAAACAGCTCATTGCCATTATAATGACATAATACATCTATATTGCTTCATAAATTCCCCGCCATATGGGCCGACAAAGATTGACCTGCACCGTGACCTTATAAAAATGTCCGAGGCGATATATCCTGAATCACTGCTTGCATTGCAATACAATTTCACAACTCACTTAAGCGCCACAGGCTACCCCATATACCAATTTTGGCCATAATCGGTGACATGACGGTGTCATTTTGCACTTTGTTTTTGTCGATTTGTCGTGGAATACAACAGCTACAAAAAGAAGACCATTAGTTTTTTTTAACTGAACCTAATTACCCTACTTAATACTAGTAGACGTATTCCACACAACATAGGTACCTATGTAAGGAAATTAATTCCCGCGCTCCTCTGCCACCCAGCAGGCAGCAGGAGACCAAAGGCTGCGACGCTGCGTGTAAAATTATAACTTACGTTGGTTGTGAATCACTCTAAAATAGCGTCAGACGCGCCACTTTCCCTAACCCTACTGTTACCAAAATGCTACCAAATAGAGCAAACACGAACGAGGCAAAAACAACATTTCTTTCTTTCGCAACAAGTTTTTTTTTCGCAGGCAGTGCCCGTTTTCATCGCCAGTTTCAGCGATTTTTTTGGGGGGGGGATAATTTATATTGCCGCCCCTGTCGAGCTTGGGGTGGGGGCTTTTGCCCCTTCCTGGGGGGGGGGGCCTGGATCCGCCAGTGCACACCTCTTGCTGCGGCATGTCCACCCGTCGCCGCTGTGATATCCGAAGCCGCGCCGCGCAACTGCCAGGACTGCTGCCGACCGGCCCGTGGCTTTTTCTGCGTTGCGTTGCTTGTATGTGGTTGTTCGAAATATCGAGATACATTGAATAAATAAAGGAAAAAAAGGAAAAAAAGTTCGCACGGTCAGGTCAGCATTGACGACTTCGTCATTTCGGTGCCGATATTATGTGACTTGAAGGTTTACATGTTCGCACCGTGACTTTTTGTTCTCTTCCCATCGTTTACAAGTTAACATACATTACGATTCTTGATGTGACTCGAAGCGTTTTTTTTTGGGGGGGGGGCAGCTGTAGTGCAAACAAAACTCGCTTCCAGCGACCATGACATGAAACTCCATATTGGGTTTTCGATGCATCTTGTCACTGATGTTTGCATCCATTTTCGTGCCGCTTGCTTCCTTTTATTTTAACGTCTGTCACGTTTAAGCGGCCATAACGGCCGCCACCTCTCCTCGTCCTCTCGCTACAACTTGGATTTGAGAGCCGCCGGTGAAAAGCACCCCCTGGCATTTTGACAATTCTCCACCTCTGCCCCTGTCAGCATACAAACCATGCCAATGCAGCGCCGCTCTGTCCACAACGGAACTTTGGTGAACTACAGCTTACACACCAGATGGCAGGCAGGTCTCTCCACCGCACCAGCGCCCCGTGCTGGGCTGCAGTCGACTACAGTTATGATCTGTCTAATGGCTGTCTAACACACACACACACACACACACACACACACACACACACACACATCACGTCCGACCCACTTTGCATGTCGCACTCACAGAGAAGATTGCACAATGGGTGCCTGCAGACGGTGCCTGCAGACGGATGGGTGAGCCGACTTCATCCATCGCAGGAATGCTCGGTAAAGCTGCAAACTGCGGACACTGTTTAGGCAGAATGGGTCCGTTTTCTCTGACGGTCTGCAAAATGCTGTCACAAAAGAGCAGCATTTCAGCAGCAACAGCAGATATTCTTCACAGCCTGGCAGTACATCCACAACCAGCAACGGCGAAAAGAAAATGATGATGAACACGTTGAACTTGCAGGCTGCTTGAGCATAGGCTCATCAACTGATGTGACACTAATCAGAACACCAAAACTAGGTTTGGCCTCTAGATAAACGATTCATATAGTTTTTTATAACATTATGTGACAAATTCGGTCGCAATCTAGGTATTATCTCTTAATAAAAAAAATTCGGTCGCAATCTCTGCTGTCTCTTATAATGTAAACCGAATATCAATTGCCTAGTACCTGCAGCTTATTTTGTAATTCGTATAATTAAATTGATTACTCATTTGATATGGTATACCGAGTAACAATAGGCCAAACAGGTAGCACGTCGTCAGCTGTCCACCTCACTCAGCATTCCATCTGAACACACGTCAAAACTAGGATCGTGTAAAAATCGGGCCTGCAAATGTGTCAGATGCGTATCAGCCCCGGAGTTGACGTGACGTCATTTGTCTTCTGGTGTAACGATGTCCTCACGTAGGCGTTATTTGACATCGATCAGAAGCCAGAACTGGAAAAGCCCAACCAAGCATCCAGAGATATCGTCTCATTGCTCTCAATTGGCATTTATCTGTCAGAGCGATCGCTGACAATGCATTGAAGCGACACATACTCGATCATTTAGTAAATTTGTATTAAGATCGTCCATTTGGCATCTAGCTATTAATTAAAGATGTATTAAAGCGAGTAATTATTCCTTCTGCACTATCGCAACGCTCTGACTGTATCCATCTATCTGAAAGTGTGACCAGTTCGGCAGGGCATACTTTTGCTCGGATTATGCTACCCTAGCGACGTGCAGGATACTTTGATGGTGGCGCTTACAATGGCAACACGTGCAGTTGTCCGTCGGATGTGCAGCCCAGCGTAAAACGTTACGTGCACCGAGACTCACACATGTCATGATGACAGCATAGGCAGCCCCCTACGAACACGGGCCCCTCCCTAGGAACAGGGGCCTCTCACTTTTCGGCCAAGCTTTTTGCTTAAATATTTTATTTTGCTTAGCGAGGAAAATGTTTGATGGCAAAAGGTTCGTCAAGACGACAAGAGCCCAAATCTGCAAATAAATATTCCATATAGGTGGTTGAGTTTCTCTAAGACGATATCAAAGTTTCACTGCCCCCCCCCCCCCCCACCCTACTTTTCTTGACGTCCTTACACCCTGCAGCATATGGCACTCGAAACGAATATCCAGCTAATGTTGAGTAATTATGTGGAAAAGTTTTCCCTTATTTTTGCCTGTCGGTATATCGTAATTGTTAGTTTGCTACAGTTCATGAATCGTAATAGGCAGAACAAAAAAAATAGATAACATCGAACATTTGCAGCACAGTCACTTCTTCTTACATAAATAAATAAATATTTTTGGCTTCCTTAAAACAAACATTATATGCCAGGGCCTATTTTAAGGGAAATCCACTTGGGGGGGGAAGGTACCCCCATTTTTTGGGGCATCTTTTTGTGGCAAGAAGGTACCCTCATATTTTTTCCTCAGCGGATTTGGGCCGGTCACCTTATTTTGGTATTGGAGCTTAACAAATTCACTTTTCGAATTAACACAAAAAAAAATTGTGGACATTTTTCCGGAAAAAAAAATATATTTTTGGGATCAAAAACCACAAAACACAAATCCGAGATAGCCATTTGAAAGAAAATATAATTTCCTTTCTTTTGACGTTTTTTATTTGCAATTTGCTTTGAAACTATTTTTACGAATTTGCAAACATTTATTGTTTTTCCATCAAAAATTGCATGACATGACGTATTAAAACGTTATTATCTCCCAAAATACTACATAAATTTCATTGAAATCTGGTGCGAAGACGTAGAATTGATGCAGTATAAGGTACTGAAAGTGTCACGTTGATATCCATCACAGTTTTAAAGTTATTGAGAAAATCCGGGAGGGGCAGATTCTGCCCCCCCCCCCCCCCCTCCCAGCGGGGCGCGTGTCACCGGGGCTGCTTGAATTGCATCAGGTGCGCTGTTTTGTCTATCATTGAAAGCAAGAGATACATACAAACTTTAAATTCAATCACTTGAGAGAAGAAAAAACTTCAGTTTTCATGAAGTTTTCTCCTAAGGTCATTGTTTATCACGTTCATTGCAGGGAACGCGCAGGGGGGGGGGGCATACTTCTATTGCATCCCCCCCAGATTCCTGGGGGAGGGGGCCCTGATGTCCGCCCCCTGGATCCGCCAGTGGGAGCGGATGCCATCCCCCCTTAGTTTTTTAAAAGAAATAGCGGAAAACGACGCAATTTCGCGCCGCCATTTTTGGTACAACTGCTTGCCTATCAATTGCCCAAATCCTGTTAATTTGCTTACTTCGGGTCTCCTCGGGTCACGTCACTAAGTCAAGTCTAGTGATTTCACCTTCAAAAAATGTAAGGTCGTGCCGCAGCCACATTGTTTGACTGATCAGTTAAATAATCACAGGATTTAATCAGGTTATAAACACGTAAATTGGTTAGAGCTGCTGCGAGGAACATTATTCTTATGATTAAAACCATTAGGGTTGATGACCTTAACCTCGATGTATAAAAACGTTAAATTACTGATAGACTATATTGATACTTCGGCCACAGGCTTTTGTCAAAATTACATGAGTGAATACAATGTTTACATGAATGACAATCAATTGCCCAAATCCTGTTAATTTGTTTACTTCGGGTCACCTCAGGTCACGTCACTAAGTCAAGTCTAGTGATCCCACCTCCAAAAATTATAAGGTCGTGCCGCAATGACAATGACAATTGTCATTCATGTAAGCATTGTATTCACTCATATGTAATTTTGACAAAGGCCTGTGGCCGAAATATCAATATAGTCTATCAGTAATTTACGTTTTTATACATCGTTTTATACATATACATGATACATTAGGTCTCAACCCTAATGGTTTTAATCATAAGGTCATGAACACCTACAATTCTGCTATTTCGGATGATTTTTACATCGGTGACCTAAGGTGAAGTATATTTTGTGACCTCCCAATTATAAGTCATTGGGGAAACATGAAAATGCATATAAATCCACAGAAAATTGCTAAATTTGCCCAATTGTCACCTGAGTCTCGCACCTTTTGCAAAATACAAAGATCCAGTGGCGGATCTACGGTTGGGCAAAATGGGCAATTGTCCCTCCCCCCCCCCCCCAACCGCCTGAAATGGGCGCAAGATTGACACATTTCCTGATATAGAAGAAAATCTAAAATCTAAGCAACTTTTACTAAGGAAAGTTAACTTTAACCCGCGCCGTGCCGGTGCTCGGCGCCACCTTCGCTGTGCCGGGGGGGGGAGGGCGTTTCGACGCCCCCCCCCCCCCACGAACTTTGCTCCTATGGAACGTAGACCAAACCCGAAAACTTCGTCCGAAATCTTGTCAAAAGGCATTTTGAATCTATTTCGGGCATTTTGTTTATCAAGTCAATATTGAGGTCACCAGAGGTCATCGAAGGTCAAATTTTCCAGTTTTAGGACTTCGCTCCAGAAATCTCCAGATATCACAGGAACTATGCTAGCTAGGATCAAACGTAAAAAGCAATGCAAAGCTCTTGAAAATGCAATCGCCTATGTGTCCTCAGATTTGAGCTCAAGTTAACCCTCGCCCTACGGGGGGGGCCTGACAGCCCCCCCCCCCCCCCTCCCTGAGGTTTTTCTTGAATAACTGTTTACACATGCGGTGTATCTTGCTGAAATTTTCGGTAGCTGAGTTTACAACAATTATACGCACGCTGAAAAATTTAATTGAAATTGGTTAAGTAGTTTGGGAGATAATCATGTTTTGATGACGTCATGTTGGTAAAAAATGAGAAATATTAGAAAAATCGTAGAAAACAGAGTTTTGAAGCAAATTGCAAACGCAATTCACCAAAGATACAAAATGGCATTCTCTTTAACATGGTAATCTCGGATTTTCACAATTTTTGTTTTTTACCCCTAAAATTGACAAAAACTATACAAAAAATCAACATTTTCAAAGATGTAAAAAAACGGAATATATGTGAGAGAACTGAGTATGGACAATACCCATACCAAATTTCAAAGCAATGTCTTTATTGTTTACTGAGTGATGGCTCCCTAAGTGTAGGAAAGTGATGACGTCATTTTTAAACTTTGTTTGCCTTTTTTGACAAGATACGAACAAATACTTACCTTTTCTGTATTTCTGAGCCAAAACTGCTCTAGGAACATGCCTTTTTATTTACATTTATCAATTTCTATTTTTGTGGTTTTCTGAAGAGCAAAATCGCTGTTCTGGACGTGGTAAATCCGAGGTCATTCACTTGACCTGGAAGGCACCCGTTGACCTGAAACCTAAAAATCGCATACTGTTAGATTCCTCTCATGACAGGCAACATGCTGGTTCTTACCGCATTGCTCTAAGTTGCTTGGTTTGGAAGTTAACATGGGGGGGCTGTCAGGCGGCGAAGGTGAAAAAAGGATGCCCAGGTTAGGTCAACTTAGAAATTTGACCTCAAGTCAAGGTCAAGTGGTGACCCAAGTAGGTTAAGTTGCACATTGGGAGACGTGCCACGACGAGACAAACACATTGGTGGCAGTTGCACTTATCTATCTTTGTTTTGCTGAAAGTTATTGACAAAGAAAAGTGTCGGTGACCTCGGATGACCTCGGCTGAACTTGTAGGGGTCACTGAACGAAAATTTCACCTGGGTCTTCAAGAATGTCCTATGATAACATGATCCAGAAGGAATTGGGCTGATATCGTGCGTATCCTCATAATAGGAAGCATTTGAATATTTCCCCATTAACTTATAATGGGTAGGTTACGAAATTGACCCGACCTTAGATCACCGATAAAAAAAATCCGAGATAGACGAATTTTAAGTACCTATGACCTTATGAAATCATGTAAGTACAATCTCAATCGGCCAGAAACTGTGACTGTGGTGTGACCACAAGTTTTTTTTGGAGTTGGGGTCACGTGGCCTGGTCTGGTGTCCTGACCTGAGATGACCCGAGGTATTTTTTTCCGAATTTAAAGGGAGTGTGCCTACTCACATCGCTTAGTTGGGGTTATTGGCACTGGTCTATAGAACACAATTTTCTGAATGGAACCATTACATCATTTCTCCAGATTCACCCTAGTTGCTGAGATATTCAAAGACTTCAGGAATTTGCTTGGGAGCAAAAAGTTATCGGGTAGACTCCAGAGGGCTTCCGCTACTAGAAGCATTGCAACTATCGATTAAACTGCTAGCATATTGTTAGCCCCGGCCAATAGCAATTAAACAAAACAGCTCGTGCACGCTGATAGCAGCAGCCGAACAGAAACTGGACGGCCATCATGTTTTTCGATGATGGCCGTTTCGATGATGGCCGATGGCCATTTTTGAAGAAGATATCAATTTAAGCTACGAAACTTGCACAAAATAAAGTTCACAGTGGCAAGAACGTGCTGTGCAAAACTCGTCTTTCTATCTTGCATGATGTGACCGTAATGGTATTGTCTTATGTGCGCCGTTTACATAACATCACCATAGTGGCGATCGTTTTATAGATATCGAAACCAAAATAAACAAAAAACAATATAAGTGAAAATTCAACTAAAGGGGCTCCAGATGTGAATTTCATCATATACAACAATCAAACCAACAGCTACTTACCGTATGAAAAATATTTTTGACATTCCAAAACAGTAGGCACACTCCCTTTAATGTGGACAATTAATGCTCAAACAGCTATGCCAAAAGCGGCGGCGCTGCACGCCGCCGTTTTCCGCTAACCTCGAAAAACCTGAGGGGTGGGCGTCTAAAGCCCTCCCCCGGCACGGCGCGGGTTAAATCAGCTATCAATGCATAAACAAGCCAAATCCGATGCGTTTCAGAATTTTGTGAGACTTTTTGGAATTTTGCCCCCTCCCCAAACCACCCGTTCTGGATCCGCAAATGCTCTCTCTCCATGTGGTATTTTTATCCTGTAACCTCTACGAGGTAAAATATATTCACCCTGAGGTCATTCGTCATTATTCTTCCATAACTGTTTTTACCGAACTAGTAAGGCGCCGTAGTTGGCGATGAACGAGCGAACGCAAAGGAGGTGTATGGTGAATTTCAACTCGATCAGGGAAGTAGTTTCTGAGATACAAATACGTGGTGCCCAAGCATACGTGCGCACGTGCAGAAGCACCACACTCCTGACTTGCGGGAAAGTGGCGACTGAGAGATAACATGTTAAAATAGGCCCTGTTATATGCTGGCTGAACTTGTCCAGTGGATAGTTCTACGAATGGTACAAGCTGTTGTGCAATTTCCTACCACTTTGTTCCGCTCAACTGACCGATTACACTGAACATAAAGCTGAGTTGTGACAGTCCTGATAAGAGAATGACATCAGTAATGTATTTCAATGTCAAACACATCACCAGTCATCGACAGTGTGATGCAATTCTGCAATTCTGCACCATAACATGACACATCACATCTCAGGCTGTGCCTGGAAAGCAATGGACTTAACAATCCGCATAAGCGTGCCTTAAACCATTAAGAGTCGCAACTGATCCTCCTGCTGGCATGTGAAGATGGTTTACGTGGTTTACATTGACTCGCGCCTCGCCCTAAGCAGCAGCAGACAGCTCAGCAGAGGAGATCACCACACCACTCCTCGGGCTCTGCCCCCATTGTGTCCATGTGATATCGGCAACTGACGATGCGATGGAGGTATTGACTGACGACTGACGACACTCGTCACAGCCGCCACGCCGTATACGGCGTACACATCATACCGTATACGGCGTACACATCAGACGGCGTACACATCAGACCGTATACGGCGTACACATCAGACCGTATACGGCGTACACATCAGACGGCGTACACATCAGACCGTATACGGCGTACACATCAGAAGGCGTACACATCAGACCGTATACGGCGTACACATCATACCGTATACGGCGTACACATCAGACGGCGTACACATCAGACCGTATACGGCGTACACATCAGAAGGCGTACACATCAGACCGTATACGGCGTACACATCAGACCGTATACGGCGTACACATCAGACGGCGTACACATCAGACCGTATACGGCGTACACATCAGACCGTATACGGCGTACACATCAGACGGCGTACACATCAGACCGTATACGGCGTACACATCAGAAGGCGTACACATCATACCGTATACGACGTACACATTAGACCGTGTACGGCGTACACATCAGACCGTATACTGCGTACACATCAGACGGCGTACACATCAGACCGTATGCGGCGTACACATCAGACGGCGTACACATTATACCGTATACGGCGTACACATCAGACCGTATACGGCGTACACATCAGACGGCGTATACATCAGACTGTATACGGCGTATACATCAGACGGCGTACACATCAGACCGTATACGGCGTACACATCAGACCGTATATTGCGTACACATCAGACGGCGTACACATCAGACCGTATACGGCGTACACATCAGACGACGTACACATCAGACCGTGTTTGGAGCTAAGCACAGCCGGTGGCGGCGGCTGTTGTGTACATACACCGCACTGTGTACTTATATGCAGCGCAAACGGGTGAGTCATAGCGTCAAAGTCCAACGAAACTCGTCTGCAAACAGACGCCTTGCATGTGCCATGTTGGGAGCTTCTTGTAACGCTGGTTAAGCAGCATGCATCGATTGAATTGACAAAACTGAGACTGAATCGTCTCTATTAGTCAAATTGACCTCAAGCAGTGAGGTGGAAAGCTGAAATAACTGCAATCATGTCTGCATCTTTGCGCCAGTTTTTGGTTTTCACCTACATGTGATTCCCATTGCAAACCCGCTGCTACTGCGCTGCCGTGGGCGTTGGCTTCGAAACTGTTGTCGGATACCAGTTTTTGTATCTCTGCACTGGCCATATGTAATGAGCTGATGGCAGCAGATTGAACCAGCGGCGGCGACCAATGCCACGCCTCCAACTGACCGGCCGGGTAGCACGTGACCCATGACGTCAGAGGAAAGCAGGAGCCGCACGCGACAGACCGGCGTCCGTCGGACCGGTCTTCGTCTGTGCCTTGGGGTGGTTAGATACTAGACAGGTATATAGCGACCTCTCAGTTCTCAGTTCTCACTGGACCTTTTGGCTCGTGGGGCTGTGAAGAGCCTGCCATGCTGGTCCTGACCCGACTCCCTAACATAATGTTTGCCAGGTGGGCGGACACCCTGTCCTGACCTCCGCCGGCCCGGTGGCGTCACTTCACGTCACCAGCAGTGCCCCCCCCCCCTCCCCCCCCTTCCTCGTTCCCTCCCGGAGCAGCGCCCCCTCCAAATACGGCACAATGAATACCGTGCTGCCCCCACGCAGCGGCGGTGGCGGCGGTGGCCGTGGCGGCGTGGGTGCCGGAGGAGGTTGCCTGGCTGGCTCGGGGGCGGACGGTATGGGCATTGGGCATATGGTGATGTCACGTCCACCGTCCACGCGCCGTCGGGAACCGGGCGGCAGCGGCGCGTCCACGCCAGCTGACCGCCACCGCAGGCCAGCCGACGCCCTGTGACGTCACAGCTGCAGCGGGGCGGGTCAGTTAAATGCCCGGTGATGCCATGTGGTGACGTATAGAGGGTCGTATTCTCATTGGTTAGTGAACATAGGCGTCGGAAGTGGTGTTGCAGGGCTGGCAGCTGCCACGCCAACTTTGGAGCTGGTGTGGCGGTGCCACACAGTGGCGTACCCAGGATTCGCTCCAGGGGGGGGGGGGAATTTTTGCTCAGGGGGGCATAAAATACCCCCACCAAAAAAACTCACCGGATTTGGCCCACTATATTTTTAAAAGGGCATATTTTCACCATTTTTTTTTTAATCATTCATTTTTTCGACCAAAGGGGGCACGCACAGACCTTCAGGGGGGGGGGGGACAATTGCCCCGTCCCACCCCCCCCCCCCCCCCCCCCCCCCCCTTGTGTACACCTATGGTGCCACACCAACTTTCCAGTCGCCCATATATACTCGGTCTCCGAAATCCAAGCAAATATATGTACGAACGCGATTTGTAGATGGCATGGTAGCCTTGGATTCTGACGGGAATCCATTTATTTACGTTGTTTCCCAGGTAACCTGAGTCAGGCATTTCCCAGTTTCAACGAATATTACTACTAAACAAATCCCATGAATCCTTGTTATAGGTACAGAGCTTGTGCGGTGCCGCGAAAGAAGCGTCGTGACATTTTCAGTTTATGTTGGACCTTACTGATGGTATGATGGTCTGATGGTTTACCCCAGGAACTCGTCTAACATGATAACTAGGGGGCACCCCCCCCCCCCCCCCCCCCAGTCACGGCTCCTGCTCCCCCCATGCAGTCGAGGCAAAAAGCGGCCACTGGGGGCGGGGGAGTTTAAACAGGTTATAATTGTTGGCGAGATGCACATTTTAATAGTGCTGTCCAAGTTATAGGCCAGGGATGTAGTATCCTATTCAGTTGAGGTGGCTTCAACCTCCCCCCCCCCCCCCAACTTTAACGAAGAAGTGGGTCAATACCGAGGACAAATCTGTATTTTTGTGGATTTCCATGGTACTTTAAGCGATTTTCCCAGCTCAGCCCCCAACTTTTCTGGAGAAGCTCCACCCCTGTTATAGGTCATGCGACCAGCTGCACACACATATACAATATACATATATAGTTATTGTAACTGATTCATGATGGATGGTGTATAATGACAATAATAACTCAAACGATGTTTTATATTATAGGACAAAGTCGCAAAGCTTTCGATAACAAGTATCATGATCATTGCGAGATCCTGAAAATGAAAGAAAACACACAGTAGCGGAAATCGACGCAGGTCAAATACGCCTATTTTTCAATAAAAGCATGCGCAGTTTTATGACATTATCACTGCTAGTTTCGCCGAATTGATTCCATCTTTGAAAGTCGCACAGAGGCTCTTAACCCTATTCCCTGCGGGCGTCCAGAATTACGTTAACCTGCGGGGGTATATTCTCCCCCCTCCCCCCCCCCCCCCCAGAGATCTCGAGAACTGCTCGGTCGATTTCGATGGAGAAACGCCATTTGATTCGTCATGACAAGATCTCTATTTTTGGACCCCGAAATTTTTGTTTTGTTCAAAAATGGGGGGCCAGTGGGCAAAAAATCTGAAAATTTTGGGTGCTTTTGAAAGGTCGTTGCGGCCATGTGGCTCGATCGATTTTCATGCCCTCGTTGCGGCCATGTGGCTCGACCGATTTGCATGCCCTCCGCAGGGAATAGGGTTAAAGGGAGATAATCACCTTTGTATTTTGCTAGCAACAATTTATTTGTCTACCTTTATGGTATTAAAATGTTATCTAAATTTAAGAATTAGATACAATTATTCCCTAATTCAAAGTTGGAAGTTTGGGAAAATTAATGATCGGTATTTTCCATCCACTATTGGAAAGCGCAACATCAATATATTCAACGTTGTTGAATGGGCACTTATATACAAATCGCTGACACTAAATAAGTAACTAAATAAGTAATAAGTAATAGGAAACGGCCACTGTTAAACTGACGATTTCAATGCACTTTTGCAAATGATTGTTGATTGTTCATAAAAGTTTGGCACATATTCCCAAAAGATAGAGTGCCGGAAACATATTGCATACCTTCATGATAAATAGCAATGCGTAGGGAAGCTAATTTGCTGAATTAGTTACCGAGTACTTGCTGATTATAAGTGTGGAACGCTTATCAACTATGACTTGGAATATCTATCGGTAGGAATTGTTATATGCAAAATGTAATGAATTTACAATATATTTTGGTCTCGTCTATCGATTTCAGATGCTAACTCCATTTTTGTGGAAAAAGGTGATGATCTCCCTTTAAGGCCCAAGGGAAGGGAATGGTGGCTCCCTTTGATGACTAGAATGATCCGTTACTTTGTCCCCCATAGCGCGGACCAGGCACGTAGCCAGGATTTCGTCCAGGGGGGGGGGGGGGGGCGGCGCCTCGAAAGGGCCCCTTCCCGAGCGTTGAAAGGGCTCCTTCACAAGCGTTGAAAGGAAAATGCGCGTTACAAGGATCACTCAAAGTGCTCCAAAAGCTATATTACATATCCCGCATGAGCTAAAATGAGATTGTGGGCACTCGACGGAAACCGCGCTGATGACTGTCTCCGACCTCATTTCCACTGCCGCCGACAGCGGGGAGATCTCACTACTCTGCTTGATATATCTCAGCAAGTGTTTCGACGTTATGGATCACAGCATACTTCTTAGCAAGCTGAGCTTGTACGGTGTTGACACGGAATGGTTTGAGGCGTACTTCCGCGGACACACGCAGAGTGTGTCTCTGCGTGACAGTGGTGGCCCTGATCGAGTCTCGCCCCGCTCCCGAACACCATGGAAGTGTTCCAGGGCTCAGCTCTCGGGCCGCTACTGTTCTCCGTGCTCGCAAACGACCTTTCACTGCACGCCGCCGACGCCAAGGTGCTGCAGTACGCTGACAACACCCAGGTGCTGGTCTCTGGCAAAAAGAGCGAACTCCCAGCGCTCATCTCCAGCATGGAAAACTCGCTGGCATCTTTGGCCCAATGGTTCTGCGCGAACGCCCTCAAGGTCAACGCGAACAAAACACAACTCATTGTTTTCGGAAAGCGCCAAAATTTGCGCAACCTTCCAAATTTTTTAGTCACCTTTCGTGACACAAACCTCGTCCCTTGTAACCAGGTAAAAAATCTGGGCATAATTTTCGACAAAAACCTGACATGGGACAGCCACGTGGGTGCCGTCAGCCGCCGCTGCACTGGAGCACTTCTGGGTCTGTCACACGTTCGTCACGTGGTTCCTCAGGGTGTCATCACCTCACTTGCACCAGCCCTGGTTCTCTCGCAGGTCCGTTACTGCATATCAGTTTATGGTAACGGCTCAAAAAAGAACATAGCTAAAATACGGAAAGTCTTAAACTTCGCTGCCAAAGTTATCTTTGGCAGGAAAACATTTGATCATGTGCGACGACCTGCGAGAGAGACTGGGCTGGCTGGAAGCCCAGCAGCTTGCTGACTATTCAACACTGCCTGACCCACAAGGTTCTCCAGAGTGGAGAACCCGACTCCCTAGCAGCCGTCCTCCGTTTGAACTCGGACGTACGGCAACGTACGTACAACCAGGCAGGACGGTCTGCTCCACGTACCTCGGTCCAGAACCGAGGCCGGGAGACGGCGCTTCTGCTCGAGAGCGCCGGCGCTGCACAACCAGCTGTCATCCGATCTGGTTACTCTCAGCGGGCAGCGTTTTCAACAAGCATTTAAACGGCAGATAAGTGTGCCTGGGTGTGTGTGCGCGTGCGTGTGTACGCAGATGTGTATGTTTGTGTAATCTACGCTAGCTTTCATTTTTGACTCGGGAACCCTGCACATGACTCGGAGCCTGAAAAGCCACTGCTGCTGTGTAGTGTTCTTTAAACGAAATACAAATACACAATGTAGCCTTTGTCGACAACTGATTGCGATCTAATGAAGGATAATACGTCAATAAGAACAGAAATTGGTTCATTTCATTTTAACATGGGCGTTGTCAGCTTAGTTGCTCAGTTCCACCTCTAAACAGCGGCTAAGCACAGACACAGGAAGCAAAGTCACCCTACCGAGAGGCATGACATGTGTCTTATATTCACTATTCAGGTCCTAATGCACGTTCTCTCCCCGGCTCGTGACTACAACACTGGTGAATGGTGCATTGAATGGCTCGTGACTACAACACTGGTGAATGTTGCATTGGATGGCTCGTGACTACAACACTGGTGAATGGTGCATTGAATGCTGAGTAGTGCACAAACCTAAGATAGAAAAGATAGATAATTTAATTTTAAAAAACAAGAGGCTAAGAGCAGCCATTTTAATCAGATAATATGTTACAATAATTAAAATAGCCGTGACCTTGGCAGACGCATCGGGAGCAGGAATGCAAGAGTCCTGCAATTATCGGTGTTTGGTTCCATTTCTCTAATCTTATCGCATTTCCCTGAGGAGTAGAATTTTGAGTGACGACGTGACCATGAGAGTTATATGCAGGGGCGGGGCGGAGTGTGTGTGGGGGGGGGGGGGGGTGCGGGCCTGGTGGATTACTCATCCTGAAACCTTCTGACACCACCCCTGTCCAGCCATCCAGTTGCCCTGCCGCGGCCCGCGCGACCCATAGGCCGTGGCAGACCTGTACCTGGAACTTGAACCCAGCGGAGGGAAGCGAGCTACGGCGCTGAGTCAGACGGAATCACAACATAGACAGCACCGCGGCACAGCACAGCACGGCACAGCACAGCACAGCACGGCACACCACAGCACAGCACAGTACAGTACAGCACAGCACAGCACAGCACAGTACAGCACAGCACAGCACAGCACATCACAGCACAGCACAACACAGTACAGCACAGCACAGCATAGCATAGCATAGCATAGCACAGCACATCACATCACATCACAACCCAGCACAGCGCAGCACAGTACGGCACAGCACAGCACAGCACATCATAGCACAGCACAGCACAACACAGCACGGTACAGCACAGCACAGTACAGTACAGCACAGCACAGCACATCACGGCACAGCACAGCACATCACGGCACAGCACAGCACAGCATGGTACATCACAGCACAGTAAAGCACAGTACAGCACAGCACAGTACAGCACATCACATCACATCACATCACATCACAGCACAGCACAACACAGCACAGCACAGCACAGCACAGCACAGTACATCACATCACAGCACATCACAGCACATCACAGCACAGCACAGCACAGCGCTGCGCCGCACATCAATATTAAGTCGTTACTCGTACACATCTCAGGTGCGCTATTCGACTTTTACGCCAGTTTTAACCAAAACACTTAGGTTGTAACAGCGTGAGTTTGATTCCTTTACACATGCTTACAGAAAGAAGCACACCATACCACGCATCGACTCCCTTCAGAAAAAAACGTCCCGACGGGCGCCTTTAACTATCCATTCGTTCACCAAAATTAACGGCACCGAAGGCTATGACGTTAATGACATGCCCCTTGACTTATGATGATGGAGGGACTTGTCTAATTAACGATTACCATGCGTCAAAACTGACGTAAGAGCCGACAACAGCACTGCGTGTTCTACACAGTGCGGGCGCCTGCACATTAATGTGCAAACCACACCGACCGTGTTGCTGGCCACACAGGTGCAACATCCCGCTTTCGAAAGACGGGCTACGAAAGGTGAGATCAAGTGGAAACTGAAGCGATGGCGAGATGCAAGAAAAGCGATGGCGGGTGATGCTGGGGTCGACGAAGTCACGTCGCCTGGAGCGGCCCGAGTCGCGGTGCCTCGTCAGCTCCACACGGTGATCGAAAATGTCAGCTATGTCAGCAGTCAGCACAGCGGAGGCGGGGCGGAGGTGGGGATAGTTGTCATGTCACGGATCAGCAGAGAACAAACATGGCCGGACAGTCGCTGGAGAACACAGTCACTGGAGAACACGGCAGGCAGTCGAGCTGGAGAACACGGCCACTGAGGAACACGGCGGACAGTCACTGGAGACGATAGTCACTGGAGAACACGGCTAATTCGCTTTCTTCGTCCGCCCAAGGCGGGATGGGGGCGGGGCAGGGCACTGGCGGATCTAGCCTCCCAATATGGGGAGGGTCTAATTTCACTGGGGCCTTCCGGGCCCCAGGGGCCTCCATATGGCCTAAAAGGTATCCCCATTTTTCCCTTTGCAGACTTGGGTTATTTTTTCTTCGCTATGCTATGCTTACGTGTAAGGACGTGTCAATTAAGTGCAAACATAAAATTGATGGATATTTGCCTCAAATATTTCTTATTTCTCCTTCTACATGCTATTTTATATACAAATTAGTTATTCGCTTATACCTTTTGACTGAACAAAGGGCACAGTAAACGTCATTTAGTTGTTATCATCAAGACGTGTTGAATGATGTGCAGCATGACTTCTTTATGACATTTGATGACCTTGACCTTAGATCAAGGTCACGGCGCAAGGTCTCCTTTCCAAATTTGAGCTATACAGGGATATTATATAGCTTTGAATTTGTCTTGAAGATAGGAATTCATTGGTATTAAAATAATTACGCGATCGTTGATGATTATAAAGCAAACTGAGACCTTTTCGGGCTTTCTTTACACCAAGAAGGAAGTTATGAAGTTACTATTCGACATTCAAATTCAAATGAATTTAAAAGTTGCCATTGACGATCAGGCGTTATTTAAGCACAATCGAATTCCTCGCAACAAGACAAGCTTTAAGATATATAACATCGCCACATAGGTCACAATTGGAAACCTAACCTTGAACTTTGACATTAACCTTAGGTGAAGGTCGCCAAATGTTAGAAAAAGGTCATACTGCATATCATTCAACGGGTCTTGACAAAAATTTCAAAATGGTGTCCATTTTATCCTTTTATCTTTATTCAGTCCAAAGTTATTAGGGAATAACATCTGTCACAAAATGAACATACTATGACAACATTTAGCATATTTGAAGACAAATAACCATCAATTTTATTTTTCCTGTTTAAAGGACACTTATTTACACTTAACAAGAATAAAATCAAAATAGGAAATACATTTGGCTTGGGTATCCAAAAAAGATTCAAAATGAGAAAAAAATACTAACTTTGAAATTTAAGGTCAAGGTGATCAAATGTCAGAAAGAGGTCATGCTGCAGAGCATTCAACTCGTCTTAATGAGAACAGCAAAATGACGTTTACGGCACCATTCTAGTTTTATTCAGTCAAAAGTTATTAGCGAATAACATTTTTGTTTTGATAAAATAGCATGTAAAATGACAACATTTGAGATATTTGGAGGCAAATATCCCTCAATTTTATTTTTGCACTTCATTGACACGTCCCTACACGTAAGATGAGCATAGCAAAAAAAATAGAAACACGTTTAAGAAAAGGTATCCAAAAAAGTTGTACAATTTCGAAAACGTACTAAATTTGGACAATTTCGCAAATGAAAAAATAAACATCACCATGTTCAGGAGCTCCGCCACAGGGGGGCAGGGAACGTGCCCCCCCCCCCCCCCCCCCCCCCCCCCCCAACATTTTCGGATTTTAACATTACGCCTATGGGCGTTGCATGGAAAGAATCGACTCCGGAATGCTCCGTCCCCCCCCCCCCCCCTCCCCTCCCAACTTTCGGAAGATGACGGCGCCCTTGACCATATTATAAACCAGCTCATTGCCATTATAATGACATAATACATCTATATTGCTTCATAAATTATCCGCCATATGGGCTGACAAAGATTGACCTGCACCGTGACCTTATAATAATGTCCGAGGCGATGTCTCCGGAACCACTGCTTGCATTGCAACACAACTTCCACAGCTCACTTTAGCGCCCCAGGTTACCCATATACCAATTTTGGCCATAATCGGTGACATGACGGTGTCATTTTGGACTTTGTTTTGTCGATTTGTCGTGGAATGCCCCAGCTGCAAAAAGAAGAACATTGGGATTTTTAAACTGAACTTAATTACCATACTTAATACTAGTAGACGTATTACACACAACATATAGGTACCCATGTAATGAAATTCATTCCCGCGCTCCTCTGCCACCCAGCAGGCAGCAGGAGACCAAAGGCTGCGTCGCTGCGTGTAAAATTATAACTTAGGGTGGTTGTGAATCACTCCAAAATGGCGTCAGCCGCGCCACTTGCCATATACCTACAGCTACCAAAATGCTACTATATAGAGGAAACACGAACGAGGCAAAAACAAGATTTCTTTCTTTCGCAAAAAGTTATTTTTTTCGCAGGCAGTACCCATTTTTCATCGCCAGTATCAGCGAATTTTGAGGGGGCTGATTTCTATTGCCGGCCTGTCAAGCTTGGGAAGATGGGGAGGGGGGTTGCCCCTGCCGCCCCCCCCCCCCCCCTGGATCCGCCAGTGGGCAGGGAAATCGGGGTGAGCCGCGCGATCGGGTTCTTTGTGGGCGGTGCTGGCAGGAGGCCACGGCTGTGGCGCAGGGTGACTAAACGGGAGGAAGGGTGACGGTGTGCCCCGGTGCGTCGCTCCTCTCGGCTGTTCGGCCTGAACCGGCCCAAACGCCGCCAGCAGCACAGCTACTCAGTCAAGAGCATGACGCTTGGCACAGAGTCGGCCTGCACAAGGGGTTTCCTATCAGTAACTTTCTATCATTAATTGTGAGGCGATGATGAGAAGATAAAATTGGCTTTATTCATAATGAAAGTACGATTTATAGCCCTTTAATTCGAACTCTGCCCGACGCTTCTTTGGCCGACAATATTGACCCCGATCACATGCAGTCTCTCAATAAAAGCTGAAGATGAGCAATCCTTGGCGTCTCCCTTCTCCCATTGCGCCGTCCGGTGTCCCGGGGACACGGTCGGCCGCCAGGAAAGACGCCGGCGGCTGTTTATCAGTCATCAGGCGGGCGGGTCCATCTCTGACGGGGCGGGGGAGGCCGCATGCCATGCACGGTCTGCTCGCCGGAGGTCACGACCGTGGCCACTAATTCGACGCAGCGCGGAACGGTGGTGCCGCTGCCGACACGCCTCCGTGGCCGGCTGGCCCGCTATGGCCGCCGCCGCCGGCAGCTGTGCTCCGGAGGCGCCTCCCCTGCCCGGCCGGCCCTCCCGCCCCGCCCGCCCCGCCGCGCCGGCTGGCGTGCAGGCGGGCGGGACCGGACCGCAGCTCAGCGCGGCGGTCAGCCGACCAGTCTGCAAAACTCCCCCTCACTCCCTCCCTCCCGCCCGCTGCCGAGACTGTCTCGTCCCCTCCCCTACCAGCGGTGCGGCCGACGTCCACTCCTCCTCCTGACTCCTCTGCATCTGCAGTGAAGACCGCATGCCGCACACCGAAGCACGCGGACGCACCCCGAGCAAGAACCGGTGACCAGCCCACTGCCACAGAGTCGTCCCCTGCCGCAGGCGGACGCACCCCGAGCAAGAACCGGTGACCAGCCCACTGCCACAGAGTCGTCCCCTGCCGCAGGCGGACGAAGCACCCCGAGCAAGAACCGGTGACCAGCCCACTGCCACAGAGTCGTCCCCTGCCGCAGGCGGACGAAGCACCCCGAGCAAGAACCGGTGACCAGCCCACTGCCACAGAGTCGTCCCCTGCCGCAGTCGGACGCACCCCGAGCAAGAACCGGTGACCAGCCCACTGCCACAGAGTCGTCCCCTGCCGCAGGCGTTTTTCGCGGTAGATACAAAAACGCGCCGCGAAGAGCAGCCGCCGCCGACTCGGCAGGGAGACGTGGCTGTTTTTGCCCCCGGGCGCCGGCACAAGCAGCACAAGTTCGATGTCGCGTGCAATCAATCTGGCAGCGCGAGGCGACAGCTGTCCTCATCAGCAGGGTCACGTGGGGGCCGCAACTTTGAACTGAGATCGCTTTGTCTCTTCGCTAGCTATACATAAGAGAGTAGCTTTTAGCTGTACCTACTGGAGGATCTCAGAGACAGAAGACATCAGTATTTGGTCATGCGTAATAGAGATGCTTCGAGAAGATTTTCTAAAAAGGAATACGCAGTAGGTACACACAGATTGGCATAAAAGTGATCGGGACCAGAGACGAGTATGCATTTATCACCTACGTTAGGTATGACATTTAATGAAAAATGGGCTTAAAAGCTTAAGCTCCTTTCACTTTTTCGAACTATCGCATACCATTCCGTTGAAGAATCAAGACTATTCATTTACCTATTTGACAGGAAAAAGTATGTCGGTACCTGTATATGTCATGGGCCAGGTTCATGCTTCCGTAAGCAACACCGCCTTCTTCAAGTCCAAAGTGGGCGGACGGTGAAGTGCCGCCGTGGTGCGAAATTAAATCAGGAGAAAAAAGTTAATTCGTCGCATCCGAGGTTTCTGAAAGCGTTCCACATCGATGATCGACTCCGCGTTGGTTCAATTATGAAACATTGCGCGGAATAAGAACAGGTGCTGGTTGTTGGCTGTTGCACCTGTGCAGCCCGTACCTATTGGTGTGGGCTGTGACAGGCTGCAGTTGTTGGCTGTTGCACCTGTGCAGCCCGTACCTATTGGTGTGGGCTGTGACAGGCTGCAGTTGTTGGCTGTTGCACCTGTGCAGCCCGTACCTATTGGTGTGGACTGTGACAGGCTGCAGTTGTTGGCTGTTGCACCTGTGCAGCCCGTACCTATTGGTGTGGGCTGTGACAGGCTGCAGTTGTTGGCTGTTGCACCTGTGCAGCCCGTACCTATTGGTGTGGACTGTGACAGGCTGCAGTTGTTGGCTGTTGCACCTGTGCAGCCCCTACCTATTGGTGTGGGCTGTGACAGGCTGCAGTTGTTGGCTGTTGCACCTGTGCAGCCCCTACCTATTGGTGTGGGCTGTGCCAGGCTGCAGTTGTTGGCTGTTGCACCTGTGCAGCCCGTACCTATTGGTGTGGGCTGTGACAGGCTGCAGTTGTTGGCTGTTGCACCTGTGCAGCCCGTACCTATTGGTGTGGACTGTGACAGGCTGCAGTTATTGGCTGTTGCACCTGTGCAGCCCGTACCTATTGGTGTGGACTGTGACAGGCTGCAGTTGTTGGCTGTTGCACCTGTGCAGCCCGTATCTATTGGTGTGGACTGTGACAGGCTGCAGTTGTTGGCTGTTGCACCTGTGCAGCCCGTACCTATTGGTGTGGGCTGTGACAGGCTGCAGTTGTTGGCTGTTGCACCTGTGCAGCCCCTACCTATTGGTGTGGACTGTGACAGGCTGCAGTTGTTGGCTGTTGCACCTGTGCAGCCCGTATCTATTGGTGTGGACTGTGACAGGCTGCAGTTGTTGGCTGTTGCACCTGTGCAGCCCGTACCTGTTGGTGTGGGCTGTGACAGGCTGCAGTTGTTGGCTGTTGCACCTGTGCAGCCCGTACCTATTGGTGTGGGCTGTGACAGGCTGCAGTTGTTGGCTGTTGCACCTGTGCAGCCCGTACCTGTTGGTGTGGGCTGTGACAGGCTGCAGTTGTTGGCTGTTACACCTGTGCAGCCCGTACCTATTGGTGTGGGCTGTGACAGGCTGCAGTTGTTGGCTGTTGCACCTGTGCAGCCCGTACCTGTTGGTGTGGGCTGTGACAGGCTGCAGTTGTTGGCTGTTGCACCTGTGCAGCCCGTACCTATTGGTGTGGGCTGTGACAGGCTGCAGTTGTTGGCTGTTGCACCTGTGCAGCCCGTACCTATTGGTGTGGGCTGTGACAGGCTGCAGTTGTTGGCTGTTGCACCTGTGCAGCCCCTACCTATTGGCAGGTGTGTTGGGCCGTGGGTGGGCTCAATTGGCCCCTGGACAGGTGGACATGCTCTAGAGGCCCCTGGACAGGTTTTTGGGGCCCCTGAGTGGGCTGAATGGGCACCAGGGCATGCTCGAAAGGTCTCTGGACATGTGTTTGCGCCCTAAGTGGGCTCAATGGGCCCCTGGACATGCTCGAGAGGCCCCTGGACAGTTTTTTGGCCCCTCGGTGGGCTTAATGGCCCCTGGGCATGCCCAAGAGGCGCCCTGGGCCGGCTTCGAAAGCTATTCAGTGTCTCTGAGGGCCCTTGACATGCACCACAATGACCCTTGCCTGGTTTGAGGGCTCCTCTGTGACATTTTGAAAGCCATTTAGCTAATGCAAATGGTATCTGGGCCAATCTCGGCGGGGCCCCCTGCAACCCGTAAAGGGGGCGGGGCATTTCCCCCCTGGCTGCGCCCCTGGATGAGGTAGCCAGCAAGTCCGAGCGAAGCTGCCTCTAAAACATATATCCGTAATCCGTTAATTCTTTCCCAAACAGTGTCCGTTCTGAATCCCTGGTACCGCCACTGGACACAGCCGCCCACTGCAAGGCCCCTGGGACTGATCACGATATCACAACGCAGCGTTCGCACACTGCATTTACATAGTCGCCGTCATCGGAATTCTCGCGGCGCAGATTTCGATGCAGATTCGCTGCAGCGTTTCGCCGGAGACGCGACTGCTCGCCGACTGACAATGGGTTTCGCCAACGCACGTCTCGTGTTCCACTCTGATCACGACCACCACCCTGCAGCTGCAACTTGAACTGCAACTGCTCCAGTTGTTTTTTATCGGTCGAGCCGGTCCGAAGAGACGCCAGCTCGTCGGGCACGTGACCCGTGTTGCAGCGTCTCCCGCCAGACCAGGTCTTCACTCGGCAGACCATCCAGAGACCACTGATCGGTCCAGTACCCAACCCCGATACGGGATGCCAGCGGTGGCCGGGGGCCGGTGGTCGTTTCGCTTCGCCCGATGCGGGGGCTGACTCACAGGACTCACTCGTCCATATATGGCATACGGCCAGCCGGGCCGGCGTCGACCAATCAGCGCGCCGGCCGGTGGTGACGTCACGCCCCGGGCGGCGTACTGGTGGCAAGCCGGGGTGGCAGCCCCTCCAGACAGCGAGCAGGAGTGCAGGGCGCAGCTGTACCGTTCCCGAATTTGACGCCACATCCCTACTCCGACACTATGCGGGAAATTCTGCACCTCCAGGTCGGCCAGTGCGGCAACCAGATTGGATCGAAGGTAGGTGACGCGGCGCCGCAATCATCTTCACGTTATATCGGCTTCACCCAAATATTTAAGTTAAATTGTAACAATTTTAAGTTGATTTGTATGATAAACAATTGCTAACCAACATTGATATCGCTGTCTGGTGATGTGAAAAGCATTAAGAACTTGTTTAATTTGTTATTTAGTGTGTGATTAAATTAGTTTGTCAAAGTCGTTAATTTATGCTAATAATTTGAATGGTAAATGCTTTTTATGTCTACTGCGCATGGTGATTTTTGGACCCAACAATGCCTAACACCTTTTCTCTGTGAGTCGTCGGTCGGGTTTCCATGTCAATTCTGTTGCGAGAAATGTCGCCGTTGGAGGCCACTCGATTTTCAAACGGAACGGCTGGACGGGCAGGAAAACCATTCCACGATTTAAGAACCACTGGCTCATAGCCAATGTGCTCTATCGCACATCTTTCCATCTATCTTCCTCAAGTTCGGCTGCCCCTGGCGAGTTCCCGTGAGTCAGCAGCTGCCAGCTCGTGAGTCCGCGGCCAGCTCGTGAGCCCGCGGCCAGCTCGTGAGCCCGTGACCAGCTCGTGAGTCCGTGACCAGCTCGTGAGTCCGTGACCAGCTCGTGAGTCCGTGACCAGCTCGTGAGTCCCCTGGCGTCGGCGTCGGCCGGTGGCGCCTGTGGTTTCACATTTCAGCGCGCGTGACTACCGCCGTCTAGACGGGTCCGTTGGAGCGGGGCGAGCCGTCTGCCGCTCCCCTGCACCGCCCCACGACGCTCCTCTACCGCCCGCCACCGCCCCACGGCGCTCCTCTTACCGCCCGCCACCGCCCCACGGCGCTCCTCTACCGCCCGCCACCGCCCCCACGGCGCTCCTCTTACCGCCCGCCACCGCCCCACGGCGCTCCTCTACCGCCCGCCACCGCCCCACGGCGCTCCTCTTACCGCCCGCTATCGCCCCACGGCGCTCCTCTACCACCCGCCACCGCCCCACGACGCTCGACACCGCCCTGCACCGTCCGGCGCCCCTTGGTCGTTTGCCAGGTGCTGAGGCGCCGCGTGAGACCCTACAGGCAGTATGGCACAATCGGCGGCGCCGCGTGGCGTGTCTACTGTACTTCCTGTACAGGTTGGCGGCGCCACACCTCCCGCCCTCCCCTCTCCGTCCTCTCCCCTCCCCATCCCACCCTTCCGTCGGAGACTGGTGGGGGCGGGTGAACGATCAAAGTATGACTAACCCCGCCACACCACACCACACCACGCCGCGCCGCGCCGCGCCGCGCCGCGCCGCGCAGAAGGAGGTATCACTTCCCATAGGCCGCCGCCGCCGGGCAGGCGAGGTCACCTCGGGTTGCCCCCGGCTGGCGCGAGGCGTGACCGGCAACCCTTTGATCTCTCGCCGGCCGCAGCCGCTCCGTATAGCGGGTGAGGTGAGGTGAAGTGCATTGGAGTGACTACACCGGATATATGCAGGTTTACCGCTTGGTCGGCAAGCCGGTCGAGGCGGTCAGACGGCGGTGGCAGCCATGAGCGCCGTCGCGCGGCCGTACCTGACGAGGCAGCGAGCTCCGTTCAAGGTCATCCGTTCAGCGACCCACCCGGCCAAGGCTATAAAACAACCGGCCACGCTGTCCTGTCTTCACCGCTCCCCTGCCCTGCTGTCGCGGACCGAACCGGCTCGGCTCGGCTCGGCATTCATCGGTGTCAGATCCGAGGGCCGCGAGGCGGAACCGAGGAACGCTCAAGGTTTTGATGAGGGGCGGAGAATGAGAACGACCACGGGTCCGGCGCGAGCGGGGCGACGCCCTGCTTTCAAATCGGACAGACGCAGTCGCCTTTCTCCCCCACCTAGTCTCGTCAGACCGCAAAGCGTGATGCAGAGGTGCCACGCCCTTCTCACCCACACCCCACACCCCTCTCGCACCCCTCCCCACTCAAGCGGCGCCTTCGCTGTTGCTGTGGCGGTCGCCAGTTTACAGCTGTTATAAATTCCAATCGTGTGCGACGCGCCGACGTGCCGTCGCCGGCCGGCGCTCCCTTTTGTCGACTCGCGACAGCAGCGCGGAGTCATGTCGAGGGGACGGCCTGCGACTGGTCCGTCTAAATCGTCTGTTCGTTACTCGATCGTCTCCGACTTGTCTGTCTGTGACTCGTCCGTCTGTGACTCGTCCGTCTGCGACTCGTCAGTCTGTGACTCGTCGATCCGTCCGTGAGTCAGTCCCGTTCCTATTCGCTCCACCTGCTCTGTCTGCGGCGGCGGCGGCGGCGGCGGCGGCGCTGAAGCACAGCTGTGATGACATTCCACAGCGATAATGGTGCGAGTGTAGCGGCGAACGGGGTCCTCGCACGCCGGGGCCGGGCCTCCACCGCCGCGGTCGCCACCGCCGCGGCCGGTCCCATCCGGTTTCAGCCGGTTCTGCTGCCGGGATGCCGTCCCTCGCCCAGGGGCGGATATAGTCGTGGGTTTAAGGGGGGGGAGGGATCCAGTGGCGTATTTCCAAAAGTTGTTGAGCGGTGGGTAGCGGGCCGTCAGTCGTCAGCGAAAAGTTGTTGACGGGGGACAACAACTTTTCAACATCGTCCTCAACAACAACAAATTGTTGCAGAGGACGTCAACCCGTCATCAACTGTTGTCCGGCCGTTGGGGGGGGGGGCAATCATATTTTCAGGACCTTGGGGTCACTTGCCCCCCCCCTGGATCCGCCCCTGCTATCGCCCCTCCCTCGGTCCCTCCCCAGCTGTCCGGTATTCAACTATTCAGCAAACAGCGTTCAGCTGTCTTGAGTCGGTCCTGCCCTGCCCTCCGCCGCCGCTGGGTTTACCGACCGACCGACCAGCCGGTGGCGAGCGTCAGGCTCCATCGGCGTGTCTTGCGGTCCCTGACCCTGCTTGCTCGACCCGGCCTACCAGGCCAGGCCGACCCGGCCTGGCTCGGCCGGCTAGGTTCAGACTACGTGATGTGGCAACGCTGCAGACCTGGCCGGCGCAGCGGCGCCCGGGCGGCGGGGGGGGGGGGGCGGTCACTGGCCGCTAGACTCGTGAGTCGTGCTGACGGCTGTCGGGCGCTGCGAGCCCGTGACGAATGGTCCCAGCTCTGTGTCGCCCGTTTACCCCGCTGTGCTGAATCTTATCGCTGATCCGTGCGGCTCGGCTTGAGCACAGCGAGTTACGACTTCTATCGTTATGATCCATCGGGACATTTTCAGAGGGCGTAACATCACTCGCTTACAAATTCCGAAACCAAAACGAAACCAAGCACTGTAGTGTATGCCGTATGCGCATAGTTTCGGTGATTTTTTCAGGATATACTGGAGCGATGTGTGTGTTAAAATTGCTCCATATAAGCATATAAGGACAAAGTAAAATAATCGTTGATCGGAATTAAATATTCATTTCTATGCCACTGTTAATTTGGGGTGAAATGGGGCATGTTGCCGTTCGTGGTTCCCGTAGT
Source organism: Chirona hameri (assembly GCA_036785665.1). Lineage (NCBI taxonomy): Eukaryota > Metazoa > Arthropoda > Thecostraca > Balanomorpha > Balanidae > Chirona > Chirona hameri. The sequence continues at coordinate 93,987 of JAXIVJ010001605.1, read as the reverse complement.
TTCACAATCAGGGGCGTCGTTTTCTGCAATTTTTGGTAGGGCCCAATGCTGACCTTAGATATTTTAAGGTCATTCTTACCATGCAACGCCATAGGCCTAATGCTAAAATTTGACATTATTGGTAGGGCCCTGGCCCTACCAGGCCTATAGAAAACGACACCCATGTCCACAATAGCAGTACTTATTCATAATCAAACCCGGCCTCTGTTTGCTGAGGTCGACAGTACGGCAGTATAGGACTGCAGGGAACGTGATGGGTTCGGCTGTCCGCGAGGTGCGCTGTCCACCATTTTCGCCACTTCCGTTCCCACGGCTGTGTACGCGGCGGCGGCTCGGTCACACGTCGCGTCACACGTGACGTCACACTAACGAACTGTCCGCCGATCCCTGTCATCGCTGAGTGGAGAGCCACCTTTTGTGCCAGGGTAATGGAACAACGGGTAGAACAGGAAGGAATGTAACGCCCAAATTAATTAGACAAGATATAATTTGTATCGTAATTGTTTTGTCTATTATAAATTAAAGGTATTGTTTGCTATCAATAACTTGTATTTCCATAGATTATATCTTTTTTTATTGAATTAAACGCCAGCTAATATACGAGGTAGTAGTCAAAGTAGTGTATTTGCAGTACATGTAGTTGCATTTGGAAGCGGTCATATTCAATTCTACTACGAAGTAGTAGTCGAAGTAGTGTATATTTCAGTACTGTAGTAGCATTTGGAAGCGGTCAACGGTCGTTCAGACATTTAACCCCCAAGCCCATTTAACCCCTTTACGTCCGGAATATCGAAAAAATGCTAAATAGAAACGTTGTAGCTAAGGCTTGTAGCTATCTGTTCCAGAAGTCGGATTTAAAATATGTACCATAGGTTACGAGCCAGCCTCGTCTGAAAATCATCGATTTAACATGGGAACCCTATGGTGTAGTAGGGTTTGAACGCCCAAACGCCGAGTGCTGCCAACCGTTACTGGTGGGGCTGTTTTGTGCTGTCTACGCAGGCTGTGCCGTGCACTTCAATTTGCGCGCAGCGACAGGCACGTGCTCAGGTGAACCGACTGCCAGTGGTGTGTTTCTCATTCTCACTATTAATCGGCGGCGTTATGGGCGTTACAGCGCCTGATGGCTGTCACGTGACGTTGGTATGCCAGTCACGTGATGACTGACATTGGCTCAGGTCTCAGTCACGTGATCACTGGCATTGGCTCAGGTCTCAGGGTCCCACAGGGTATCAGGTCTCAGAGCTCACCAGAATTAGTTACTACCTATGCCAATTATTACCTGTCTTTCCCTGTCTTTCCTATCATTACATCCATAAATCAGTATCAGGGTTCCAATTATCCAATACATTTGAGAATAAGGAGTAGAAAATTAACAGTAAAACTCGGGAAAAAGAGTGGAAAAATAGTATCCACAGGGTATCATTTTCCACCCAAATTAGCCAATGCTATGACACTGCAGTCAGGCTGCACTCACGTGATGCGCAGACTGTTCTGGCAGCCGCCGTATGTCTCACGTTTGATCCATTGGATGGTTTTAGAGTTCAGTTCAATGGGCGCCTTTTTAGTGTTCCGGAAGTCTCGAGTTGGCGACACCGAATTCCTCGCGGCTTTCAGCGCCTGGAAGTGAGTTTTCTGACGCAACCGATGAATGTACGTAGGGGCTGGGGCAATATCTTGTGTGACTAAGTAAACTGTTTGACGTTCGCTTGTTGATAAGATCGAGGTTATTTACCCGTCTGTTTATAATGAAGTAAGCGCTTCGCTCTAGAGCAGCTCCAGCGGTAGCTGGACAGTGGGCACGACGATTCTTTGAAACTCAGGAATTGCTTCGCTTTGGTTAGGGAGACAACCCCCCCCCCCCCCCCATAGTGAGACTTTCTTTTTCGTCCACACTCTTTCCCGGTCCGCCTTTCTTTGCCTGCCCTCTCACCTGACTCTCCTTTCCTCTCTCCGTTGTTGTTGATCTGGGGCTCCCTCATCCGTTGTTGACTGGTTCTGATACCAGGTCAGAGTAACAGGGCGTGATCCGATCGACCCAGACAGGCGGTGGCCCAGATACGAACCCGCGCTCTCAGCCGTCTGTCACGGCGCCCCCACACAAAAAGACCCGGACGGCGGGCGGCCTCAGACAGCGGCGGCGTACGTGGTGCAAAAACGACGACGCGCTGCGGGGTCGAGCCTGTCCCAGTCGCCGTTATCGGTGTTTGTCGGAATCCAGGTCCCGCCCGGTCCCTGGGACCCACTCCTGAGTCTCGGTTCTCAGGGTCCCACCTGGTCCTCTAACCCTCTCTTAAAGGGATATTGCCACCTCGCAGGCCAATATGGAGTTTTGGGTGTGTATCGGTAGATTAAGCGTGTCCGATTTCACCTGCAAAATTTGGTTCCCGAAAATCCCCCCCCCCCCCCATTAGATCAAAAAATAAATTTGCACCACTCATGATTGGCACACATTCGTAAAATTGGAGTTGCCTCATCACTATTTAGAATCACTTCTTGCGGACTATGATTTGCTTTTGAATATTGCAAACTCAGCATCACTATTCCTGTCGGTGCACTTTAAAATCAAAATGCGTATACAGTTAATGATATTTTCAGCCACCATAGCCTCTTTCATAATAAAACATGAATAAAACAGCAAGAATGGCTATGGCTCGACTTTGGGGCCGTAGGAGATTTGTGACTAATACCTTATAATACAGATAGACTTTTTAAGGTCAAGTCTCTGCGAATTCGGACGCTTCGGCTTTGGGCGGGCGCCAATTTCACAGCCAAACTGGATGAGAGCGGCCATCATGCATCTAGTGCTGAGCACAGCTGGGACCAACGTTTTGGAGTCAGAGAAGAAAGAAAAATTGCCGATACCCTACTTTAGGTGCTGCAGGTGCAAGCTTGAGCATACACGATTGTTGATCCCCACCATTCATTTAAGTTGCTTTTTAGAAATCCTCCGGAGGTGGCAATATCTCTTTAAGTGAGTCTGGGGCTCCCAGGGGTCCCACTGGGTCTCACAAAGCCCCAGTTTGGGGTGGGAGCGGGTCGGGTCGTCAATGGACGGACTGGCACGACTTGATATGTTAGCGCTCTCCTCATGGGAACAGCGCTAACATATCAACATATCAACATAACATATCAACATAACATATAACATATCAACATATAACATATAACATATCAACAGCGCAATCCAATGCCCACCTGGCACCCATTCTGATAAAAATGGCGTCGTTTGTGGCGAGCGAGCACTCCATCAATCGTGTTCGATTATGCTGATGATAACCGGATGTTCGCTTATTGTAATCTTTAATTCGAAGAACTCTTTTGAATCGTTTGAAATTGAATCAAGCTTCTTCGATTTTGATTCGCGTCGATTATTTGCACATCGCTATGCCAATAGCATTAACAATACAACTCACATTGACCATACAAACCTATCACCGTGACCAAACCTGTCTGAACCTCTTCCGGCACTGGCTTCACCCGTGCGTCCGTTGGCGCGCTTCAAACTGGGGTTTTCTCGTCTGTTCACCTGGCGCGAACCCTGCGGTCTCATCCCGTCTCGGCCAGCTCCTGTTTATTAAACTCGCTTGTACGGAATCCCTGCACTGTACATACGGCTTCACAGCTAAGCCTCGGCAACCGAGCCTCTCGGTCGGTGGCCACCGGCAGTGGTGGCGGCAGCGGGGCCGGCCTCAGGTAATCCCTGAACTGGTCGGTCCACCCTCCACCGTCCACCGGCGCCTTCCTAGAAACAATCCCTGCGCCGGAATCCAGCCTGGCCGGTCTCCACAGCCGCCACCCCAGCGCAGCCGCTGCCGCTCGCTCAGCGCCGGCCGGGCTCGCTGAGACTACATTCATCGCGGCGACACCCGTGGCCAGCAGTGTACGCCCAACTCAGGTGGCGGCCATTATGACTGATTGCCTGCTTTAGAAACGGCAGCTGCGCCGCCTGCTGTCAGTGATGACGTCACTAGGGGCGGCGGTGACGTCACCCAGGGTCATCGGGGCGGCAGTGGCATTCAAACGGGCCGGAATCGCGCGCTGTTGGTGCCGCCGGCGCGGCGCGAATGGCACAGTCGGACGCGTACCGCGCCACGACCGTCACGCATCTCATAGCGACCCTCGGCGGGCGGGTCAGCGGCGAGTTAGCGAGTCCGCGAGTTAGCGAGTGTGTGAGTCACTGCGAGTCAGCGAGCGTGAGTCACTGCGAGTCGGCGGCTCTGCGAGACGCTGCTGCACGTCGGTAGTAAGCGCCTCCAGGGGCCACGTCACACTTCACAGTCCGCCCAGCGCTGTGTGACGGACGTGACGCGTCACGTCACAGTCGGCTGCCGTGCGACGGTAACGTGTCGGTCTGAGCCGCGCTGCCATGCACGGGGACGGTCGCAGAGTCGCCGGCCCGTGAGAGAACACGCATCCACCGCTGTCACCATATGAACCACACATAACACACCGCAGTCGTCAACGCAACTGCGGAACTGCTCAGAATACACACGGTGTGGTCACTGGGATGGTCGCTGCCACTGTATGCTGATGCTGATGCTGATGCTGATGCTGATGCTGATGCTGATGCTGATGCTGATGCTGATGCTGATGCTGATGCTGATGCTGATGCTGATGCTGATGCTGATGGAGATGGACTGCTGACACAGTATACACAGGCAAGGTGGGCCATGTGGTCAAACCGCATACCGGGCGGCGGGGTAGAGCGACTGACATGTTCCTAAAGCTAATGTATGGCCATTGTCCAGGCGCCGTCGCTCTGTCGCTCTTGCCCTCCGAAGACCATGGCTCGTCCGATTCGGTTGAGAAGAATTCAGTTGAGATTTAGTAGAATTCGGTAGGAATTCAGAAGAATTAAGCAAAAATCCAGTAATATTTAGTAGAATTCAGCAGAAATCAATAGCAATTCTTAGCAAATCTGATCGACAACTCGTCATTATGCATTATCGTCGGGCATGCTTCGTAAAACGTCTACTTTTCCCTCTGACGACCTATAGCACCTTTCCCCTGACTCGTGGCACCGGTACCACTCTGACCCGCGGCCCCTGTACCGGCTGGTCCAGTCTGGCTGTCTGGGCTGTGGCAGGGTGAGGGTGTAAGGTCAGTAAGACCGCGTCACCTCGCCGCCCTGACCTGGATCACGGTCCACATTAGCATACAGGGTCTCCAGGCCGCCCGGTCAGCGGGGAGAGAGATAACAACTCCATATTTGGGCGGCAGAGTCGGACAAAAACGGACCGATTGTGTCTACTGGGTCTTGCCGGCTTTGGCGTTGGTCTTGCTGGCTTTAGCGTGGGTCTTGCTGGCTTTGACGGAGATGGTCCGTCTATATTCTGTTCGGGGCCGGAGTGGCGATAAGTTGCGGCTGGGTAGTTGAGTTACCGCAGTACAGTGGCGGTTCTGGCAGCCTTTAGAATGCAGGTCGTTTGATGATACTGGGATTTTGGGCGCCTCATCAACTGCTCGAGTTATATGGTGCGGGTCGCTCTGAGTGAGTTATATGGTGCGAGTCGCTCCGAGTGGGTCGTTGTGTCGTCAGCGCAGTGCAGTAGTCCATTACGGTGGGAGCACAGACCTTGCAGCACCGTCTTGTGGTCTGCGGGTCCCAGTTGGGTGGTGGAGGTGAGAGGCCGGGACCTGCACGGCCAACCAAAGAGGGTTGCAGTCCCCTACTCCACTGTCTTCACTACGACTCGGCGCTTCCCAAATAGGTGGAAAACCGCACTTCCACCGCCTACATCCGGCGAAAGCCCAAGCGGTGTCTTGTGCCGATTCGTGCTGACCTGCACCCAGTCTGTAGTCTCCTGTGGCGACCTGTGACCCTGCTGGGCTTACTGGTTACCTGTGACCTGTGGTGACCCTTGACGCATCTGTGCTGACCTGTCTGACCTGTCTGACCTGCAGTTCTGGGAGGTGATCTCCGATGAGCACGGTATCGACCCGAACGGCAACTATGTCGGATCGTCGGAGCTCCAGCTGGAACGCATCAACGTCTACTACAACCAGGCCAGCTGTGAGTACCACATCAGCACTACCCGCCGTCCGGGGCACGCGGCCGAGGGGACTGAACTACACTTCTCGTCATAGTATGGGAACTTGTGAATTTATACAGTTGAAGGAATTCAGGGAAGGTATTCCCTGGGAATCTTCCGAGAACCTGAGGCTGGTATTCAGCCAGTCGATTTTCACTACATAAATTAAAGACTTGTCACCAGCTAATAACAAGTTGTGATTTCTTCATCTCTGGTGTAAACGTCACGACCAAACACCACTAGAATCGGACCCAGCATTACCCGAGTGGTCAAATGAGTGGTGCCATTGTCAGGCACTCCAGCTCCGCTAGTGAGAGGAGGAGGCGATACAGCAATCGCAGCTGCAGCGGCGTCGGAGCGTGCAGCTCTCAGAGTTCGGCTTTGTTGCACGTGCTGTGAGGCACGTTTGAGCCGAGCTGTTTGTGTTTATTCAGCTGTTTTCAATTGGCGAACTGACAACAGACGTGCCTCGCTATTGGCTACCCTGCTCAGCAGAGTGTGGCGAGCTCGCTGAGCTCGGTGCCCTCTGTGGTTGTTGGCGCGTGCTCCTGCCGAAGCACCATCGAAGAGCACGCGCACACCGGGGTTACTCACCCTCCGCCGGCCTTCGCAACACCACTTCGCCCCTCGCGGCGCTCGTGCTCCTCCGGCAACACCCAACAGCTGTTATTGCGCCTGACAGGCGCCGGGTGCGCCGGGTCGGAAAAAGATGTTTACCCCGCGTCAGCTGATTGCGTCATCTGAAGCTCGTCACGTGGCTGTCGGCCCCACCCTGACCGCGCCAGCTGACCGCGCCGAGCCTCTCAGAAGGCTGCGTTTCACTCCACCCTGACCGCGCCAGCTGACCGCGCCGAGCCTCTCGGAAGGCTGCGTTTCACTCCACCCTGACCGCGCCAGCTGGCCGCGCCGCGGCGCCTCGGAAGGCTGCGCTTCACTACTCAGCGGAGCGAGGAGTGGGAGGGGAGGGGGACATTTCCGGTGGGCCCGAGCTCGCCGTAATCTAGCGTATCCGGTGCCGGTGTCTGTTCAGACGGTCTTGCTGACCGGCCTCGAATTTTGTCGTGTCTGAGGCCAGTCAGCCTGCCTGTAATTTACCCAGAATCCATGGGGCCGGCAGGCAGCGAGGGCACGGGAGGTTACCCACCCCTAAGTTTGTTTGGAACCCCGACAGCGCAGAATCACTAGCAGCGCCGCTGGAAATCGGGTTCGATAAATTATCGCTTCCTGTCCGCCTTGAGTGGCCTTATCAGGTGTCTGTAACACCGGAAGTAATTCAGTTCCGGTTGTCTGTTGGCGAGGGAGCTGATTAAGACTGTGTCGCCCTCCTGGCTGGAATCGCCCACGTCCTGAGCTCGAACGCATCGCGCCCAGGAACAGACGTTCCGACGCGGTCAGGCTGGGGACTGTGAGGTGTTTTCGTTGTCCCGTCCTCTCGTGTCCTGGCTCCCGTCCTCCGCTGTTCCCTCCTCCGTTGCATCTTCTGCCCAGGCTCATAGAAACGTGTTACGATCGCCACGACGCCACGGCCGGTGTCAGACTTGGTAGACATCTCCGAACTATTTGTCATTCATGGTTAGATTCTCATAGTAATGACTCATGGTTAATGAGAGAATAACAGAAAGTCTGTGTTGTTTAAGCGAGGTGGAATTGGGTTAATTCCTCGCGGCTGGAGCCAGTAAAGGAATTTAAATCGATACCCTGTGTCGTCGCTGGGCTGCCTGACGTCATTTTAATTGCTTCAGTCTGAAACAGCTGCTCCGCATTCCTAATATTTCAGCTGTGAGAACGACGATCAGTCGTCGAATTCCAGACATTCACATCTTCCCGCCCAGATGTCTAATTCTGCTTATTCTCTCCCGTTACCCGCCGTCTGGCTGTCCACGTGACTTCGTGTCGAATGGAGTCTGGCCGACTAGGAGTGAACCTCCAGCCGCCTGACCAAGCCTGACCTCTTCCGACTCCGTCTGACCTCCCCTGACGTCATCCGACCCGGCCTGACCTGACGTCATCCGACCCGGCCTGACCTCCCGTGCCGCGCCGGCCGGCTAGCCGGCGACACTGCCGCCTCTGGCGGCGGCCGGCCGAACCACAGCGCCGGCTTGTGTAACGGACCATCTGTCGGGCCGCTCTGGTGGCGCCACTGTGACGTCAGCGATGTCTCGAACCGCTGCTCATCCACTATCGGCGCCGACCGCTCACGGGCCGCTTAGTTCTATCCTATGGTTCTATTCTATCCCGGTTTGTGGACTCGGTCGCCGCTGCTGCTGATACCAGCGGCGCCACTGAGGCGCTGTGCCTGCTGACGTCGGCGTCTGTTGAGCCATCAGCAGGGCGTCTGTTCTGCGCCGCGATTGTCATGGCCGGGAGCGGCGCGGGGGCGGCCGAGGGTCCCGGCCGCAAGCCGCCGCCCCGAATACGGCGCTCGAGGCGGATCGCGGTCTGGAGGTCGTCCGGTTGTGGGCGCGGACGCAAGGTGATGTGGGAGGCGGCTCAGTGGTGCCGTCGGGTGTATGGTAGAAGCGGCTGCGGTTCTGGTGCCGGCCCTGGCCACCCTGAACTGATCTGAACTGATCTGAATTAATCCGAACTGAACTGATCTGACATCCGTGAAGGGCCGGCGGCGTGGATGGTCTCGGATTTTAAACGTGTTGATGTAACTCGCTCGACCACTGCGCTCTGTATCGTCCTTCCCCATCTCGTCTCCGGGCGAAACGGGTAGTCTGAACGTCCGCCTGTCACTGCAGGCCTGTACTGCAGCACTGAGCTTCGTCAAACTGCCGTTTATTATGTGCATAATACATACAGGCTTCGGTGATTTTGTAGTGTCGCCGTCCCCGCCCGAGTGTGGGCCGGCCGGCTGTGTCCCTGAGGGCGGAACGCTGCACCCCCAGCGCCTGCCACGGTCGCCTGTTCGCCGAACACCGCTGGTTTAAATGCCCAGCGCTGGGTGGCTGTGCTGGCTGTGCTGCGGTCACGGTCTGGCGTGATACGGAGGGGGGGGGGGGGGTTATCTGATGAGCGGACGCCTGTGGCGTGACTGACAGGCGCAGCAGCGCTGCAGGCCGGGCGCTGGGGGACTGGGGAGCGAGGGGCTGGGGTCGGCTGTTTAGCAGGACTGCAGTGGACAGCGCAGCTCGCAAAACACACCTGACAGCTCGTCCGGCCGGCAGGCAGCCTAAAGCGAGGAATGCTGAACATTAAAGCAAGCAATACTGAATGGAGGAACGATTGATGTTCACACAGATGTGGCCCTCGCTTACCCGTGGTGTTGCCAGTCGAATTAAGTCGGTGAGCACTGCGCAGTGAAACCAGAAACCAGAAACCAGAGTCATGGCTACCCCGCTGGCGACTGCGGTTGTCTTCGACTTAAAAAAGAAGCCACACCGCTCGGCCTGTTAATGTTTCGTCAGACGTTTTATTTCGATACAATGTCGATCTGACTGGATCGGTGACTCATACGGTCATACGATCGATGACTATATGACGGGGTCCCCTGTTCGTCAGACGTCTTATTTCGATACAATGTCGATGTTCATCATACGACATACGGTCGATGACTATAAGACGATGTCCCCTGTCTGCGTCCGTCATGTCATCCGGACATGACAATGCATTAACTCAACTCAACTGCGGCTCTGAACTGAGTTCACCGGCAGCGGTGGAGCATCAGATGAGTTCACCGGCAGCGGTGGAGCATCAGATATGCGTTCCGTGGCGGCGGCCCCGGTAGCTGGTGGCGCCACGCCGCGTCGCTCCCCCGCCGTGCGGGCGGCGGCGACGCGGCCTCCCACATTACCTCGCTGGCCGCGCCCGTACCCAGCTGTGGTATGTGGCCTGTGGTCGGCGGTTTGCTGCCGGCTCCCGCGGCGCGTTCGGTGCCGACGCCGACGCCATACGATGTCAGGATGCCCTCTATCTGATGTCAGTCTGTCTCCAGTCTGACATCAGTCTGTATCCAGTCTGACATCAGTCTATCTTTAGTCTTAACTCTAAGTCTGATATAAGTTCCTCACCAGTCTGGTGTCGATCTGGCTACACTTGGAGCCGACTGAGGAGGAGTCGGCGGGTGTTAAAAGCATCGTTCCTCCCTCAGCGGCGATGGACAGATAAGGGGCGGACATATTTCTCGGTATACATCTGAAGCGCCGTCTCCCGGGAAACATGCCTCAGGGACAGCATGACAGCGTGACAGCTTGCTCTAGGGACAGAGTGTCGGAGGACGGCTAACGGACTGTCTGGACTGTCCAAGCTGTCTGTCTTCTGCCGTCACCCTGCTCTCCGGTCTCCAACTCTTGACACGTTCTGCGGAGCCGCAAACGCCCTCGATCTGTCCAAGCGTCCCGTTCTGTCCCGTTTCTGCCTGCCAGGCTGACAAGCTGACCACAGCGACCAGAGTGGCGCCCGCTGTCCGGCCCAGCCGACGGGGGGGGGGGGGGGGGAGGGGGGAATCGTTCAGTCACGTGCCTGGGACGGCCGGGTGGCTGGTTGACCCTTCCCTCACGCGCCGCAGCAGCCGTCGGGCCGTCGGCGCTGGCACGTCCCGCACGTATTTCATGCCCGGCCATTGCCCGAAGATGTCTGGGCCGAAGTGAAGTGGTGGGGCCACGTCGTTTGCAACAGCGATGGCGCTCCGCCTCATCGCGTTCATGGTAAATCAAACTGCGCTAGCCGTATATGGTCATGGTGATAGCAGAGGCCGTTCTAGTCTGTTATCTTTCTGATTTACTGCACTGTTCTGTCCATCTGTTACATGCTCTGATGCTTCAGGCGTGTTTTAATATTCAGTCTGCTCGAAGGAAGCACCTCACACGGAGCCACCTGTGTGCCACGCCATAGGTTACTCCGCTCTGACTTCCGAACTGGCACGCACACCACGGTCGAGTCAGTCATCACACGAGCCGGCTAGAGCCGGCTGGTGCCTGCGACAGGTGGCATAGTAAATTCAAGGCTTGGCTAGCGCACAGGTGTTCAGCGTGATCGAATGAAGGCCAGCACCAGTAGACACGTCATTTTTATCGTCAGGTGCGGATCGTTCACGTGGGATAGCAGGAAGTACGTGTGTGTTTATCAGTGGGGACTGGCAGTTACACGGCCGGTACAGCGCAGGATCAGCACGAATTGTGCCTTTGGACGGGGACTGATCGCCGCGGCTATTCCCTGTGCACGGCTGTGCTCTTTACGTGACTGGTGCGTTATCACGCCTGTGTCTTGTGCACTGCTGTGCCGGTTGGTGGCGGAGCTGGCTGTGCCACACAGCCTTGCAACTGGCGTGTCCACGCCCCTCGTTTTTCTGTCCGCCCATCCGCTCTGTCCTGGTCGTCTGTCCGTCCACCCGTCCACCCCTTTGCTCCGCCCGCTTGCACGCCCGGCTGTCCAGTCCACCCTCGTGTCTACCTGTCCGCCGGGCCGTCCACCCCTCCCTCTGCATGCCCGGCCATTCGCCGGCGCCGCGCGGCCCACTTCCACACGTGTTGCCACGGCCGTAAACGACCCAGCAATGGCGGCTGCAGCGTCCCGTTACGTCCGGTGTGGGGACCGGCGGCGTCCGACCCGCACCTGGCCTGACCTGCTCCGATCGCGGACGACTCGCCGCCGACCCGCTGCCGACCTGTCTTACGAGGGAGTTGACCCGGTATCGACCTGTCTTCTTATGAGGGAGGTGCCCGGTATCGACCTGTCTTCTTATGAGGGAGGTGACCCGGTATCGACCTGTCTTCTTATGAGGGAGGTGACCCGGTATCGACCTGTCTTCTTATGAGGGCGGTGACCCGGTATCGACCTGGCTTCTTATGAGGGCGGTGAACCACCGCTGACATGTCGGTCTTACTAAGCAGCTGGCCCGACGGGGTACAAGTGTAGGCAGTGGGTTGCTGCACTGGAGAAACTTGCAAATGAGGCACGACTGCGCGGCGGCGGCGAGGCGGCGACTTGCTGGTCACGTGACCGACTGGCACGACGTCACCCGGCCGGCCACTCTCTCTCCTTATATGGCAATGGGCGTCTGGGCGGTGGACACCCGGCCGAATATGGTCCGTTTAAAGGCTGCCCGGGCCGCGGCCGGCCGCGCTAGCCACGCTAGCCACGCTAGAGCCACCGATCAAGATATGACCGGGCGTACGAAGGTGTCTTGAAGTGACTAGCGGACGGCGCAGTAAGCCCAGCACGTGCACAGTCTGTGGGGTGCTCCCTCCGCCTCCGCCGCGCTGTCGGCGGTGGTAAAAAGTGGCCCATTTCAGCTGGCGCCTTGATCTGATGTGCCGAGGTTGCCCGCTGCTCGGCCGAGCGGCAACACGGAGACCACGCGGTACGCCGGCTCTGAGCGGTCTCTGGGGGAGGGGGGGGGGGTGAGGAGGAGGAGGCACGGTCGACTGCCGCACCCTGGCGGCGGCATGCGAACGGGGAGCGGCCGGCGTCGCTAGAGCAACCGGGACCGTCACGTGAATGGCCGGCACCCGGCCAGGGCGGGCGCCATCTTAGATCGGGAGCTGACGGTGCATTACACGTGGGGTTTTGTGTCTAGCTTATCAACTAAAGAGATTTGGGAGGAGTGACTTGGAATTTCGCTTGTGTTCAGAAGTCGTTGTGAAAGCGCTGGTCGTAAGCTATTATCGTTTGATGTCTTGTTGGCGCGAGAGACTTCTGTCTGTAGTGTAATGCAATTGTTTTGAACGATGCGTAGCGAGTCCGTGCAATTATCTCAGTCATAGCTGACTTGTCCGTTTTCTGCCTGTTTCAGCCGGCAACTACGTGCCGCGATGCATCCTGGTCGATCTAGAGCCTGGCACCATGGACTCGGTCCGCTCCGGCCCCTTCGGCAAGCTTTTCCGGCCAGACAACTTCGTCTTCGGCCAGTCGGGCGCCGGCAACAACTGGGCCAAGGGCCACTACACAGAGGGCGCCGAGCTGGTAGACAGCGTCCTCGACGTCGTCCGCAAGGAGGCCGAGGGATGTGATTGCCTGCAGGGCTTCCAGCTCACACACTCTCTGGGAGGCGGCACTGGCTCCGGCATGGGCACCCTCCTCATCTCAAAGATTAGGGAGGAGTACCCCGACAGAATCATGAACACTTACTCAGTCATGCCCTCGCCCAAGGTGTCGGACACCGTCGTCGAGCCGTACAACGCCACCCTCTCCGTCCACCAGCTGGTGGAGAACACCGATGAGTCTTTCTGTATCGACAACGAGGCGTTGTACGATATCTGTTTCCGTACCCTGAAGCTGGGCAACCCCACATACGGTGATCTCAACCATCTCGTCTCCCTCACCATGTCTGGTGTCACCACTTGCCTCCGGTTCCCTGGTCAGTTGAACGCTGATTTGAGGAAGCTGGCCGTCAACATGGTGCCCTTCCCCCGTCTTCACTTCTTCATGCCCGGCTTCGCGCCTTTGACAGCGCGCGGTGCCCAGCAGTACAGGGCGCTCACCGTGCCCGAGCTCACCCAGCAGATGTTTGATGCCAAGAACATGATGGCTGCGTGTGACCCCCGGCACGGTCGCTACCTGACGGTGGCTGCCATCTTCAGAGGACGCATGTCCATGAAGGAGGTCGACGAGCAGATGCTTAACGTCCAGAACAAGAACAGCAGCTACTTCGTCGAATGGATCCCGAACAACGTCAAGACGGCCGTGTGCGACATTCCGCCGCGTGGTCTGAAGATGTCTGCCACCTTCATCGGCAACAGCACCGCCATCCAGGAGCTGTTCAAACGCATCTCGGAGCAGTTCACAGCTATGTTCCGGCGCAAGGCTTTCCTCCACTGGTACACTGGCGAGGGCATGGACGAGATGGAGTTCACTGAGGCGGAGAGCAACATGAACGACCTGGTGTCAGAGTACCAGCAGTACCAGGAGGCCACCGCCGACGATGAGGGAGAGTTCGACGAAGAATACGACGACGACCAGGCTGAGGTGGCATAGGGCCGCCCAGCACCGCCCCAGGGGTCCAGAGGTCATGTCATTCCGTACAGGCGCGTCTGAAGGCCGACGCGCCATCGTGCGTGCGTGACACTCCTGCCTCGCTGTCTCCAGTGACCCCCCCCCCCCCCCCACACTCTGCAGCCCTCCCACCGCCCGGCCGGAGGTTCGCCGGGCGGTGGTGTAACACTCTCCGATCATTCCAGCAAAATGTCCACCTTTCAGCCGGACCAAGTGGCCTTGATACGAAGCTCGTGAAATGGTACACTGTTGTCGTTCTGAATATGCCGTTTGCACATGTGAAATGCTTTACTGCTTGTTACAAACGTTGTGATCAGCCGATTTTATATTTTTTTTACGTTCAAGAGTCGATTGTGAGGAATCAAAAGATCTGAGTCGGGAAGGAAACGTTTGTTTTCGTGTGACACACGTTGCAGGGAGAACATGATACTTCGAAAGACAACGTGGAATAAAGAAAATCTAACGATGTTGGTCTTTACAGATGGTTTAAGTGGAACGCGAAATGAGTGTACCGAGACTAAGAGACAAACATGAACACGCAACCCAGTTGTTCCACCGGAATGAATGTTCGTGTGTTGAAGGTGAACTAAAATGGGCAAATAGACTAAATGGACTAAATGGCATACACGTTCAGCACAAGAAGTATGAAGCGAATTGGGTCCGTTAGTACGCGCAGTGCAGAGGGGTATGCCACTAACTCAGTGGAGGGGGAGGAGCACTTTAGTGCCCCCCCCCCTAAGATCTCCGAAAGTATGAGAGCTAGAATGATGAAACTTACAGGGTAGGTAGGTGCTATGATGATCTACATTTTCTGAGATTTGCAAGACCGTCGGTCAATATCTTCAAGGTCAAACGAGGTCACGAAAGTCAAATCTGGCCAAATGTCAATTTTGGGAATTTGACCTCTGTGACGTCACAGGTCACCAGCAATGTGTTTAAAGTTGTTTCCGGGGATGAACATTGGCATTGTCTACCGAATGGCGTTTTAATCATTTCGACCCAACTGTTGGTTCCGAAGATATCGATTTGCCGACCGCGATTCTGGCCGCCATCTTTGACTGAAAATCCATATAACTAAAAAATGTATCGACCGATTTCGATTTTTTTTGCGTCAAACAATCCGCTATTGAGTTGGCATTAATGTCTCGCCAAAAAAAAAACACCGCCCTGTTCCGCTTCGTTTTCGAGCTATTCACGAAAAAACATTTGGGAGGCACAAAAGTACCCCCCTCCACTGAGTGTTAGCTTCAGTCATGCGTTGGATCACCCTGGATACCTGACTAATGTCGACTTATGAGAAATGCTCAGACTTCTAGTCATGATTTCGGTCATATCAGTCCAGCATCAGAATGAGCGTCCACTGTCCGCTAACCGACAGCAGCACGCATTGGGTCGGTGCACTATTTCTGCGGCGATTATTTTGACCCCTCAATCTTGGGAGGTGCTTGCAGCATTAGAGGAAATAGTTCACCTTCAACATTAGTTTTAAACTGAGATAGCAGTTTTGTAGCCCGTGTTAGGAAATCCCTTTCTGCAAGTTTTCTTGACTGAAAAGACTCCAGCCGAATATATTTGAGTTTTTGGCGAAGGAATGCGGTGCTGGCGAAAGAATGTTGTACTGGTTCTAGCCCGGGCAGAGGCTATACCATCAGCAAATCAGCTTGCAGCTGGTGCTAGCAAACGAATCGCCGGCCGCCGGTTGTCACATCTCCAATGCGAGTCTATCCTTACGCGACTACTTTCGAATCTGATTGGCTGAACCATTTTTTTACATTCGCGTGACGTCAGGACTCTGACTCAGAGAGTATGCATATAGTTTTGATAAACAATACAAATTTACGGCCTTCTGTCCTGAATCGGCGCGATATAAGGTCATTTTTGACAATATAAAAATAAATTGTATTAAAAAATATAATCAAATCGTGTTGGGTAAAATTTTCCAAGGTGAACTATTTCCTTTAAAGGAAATAGTTCACCTTCAACATGGGATTTTGAACTGAAATAGCAGTTTTGTAGCCCGTGTTGAGAAATCCTTATCTGCAACTTTTCTTGGCTGAAAAGACTCTCCAGCCGAAGATATTTGACTTTTTGGCGAAGGAATGCGGCGCATATATGATATACCGTACCGTCTGAGAGTGCCAGCACTGGTCTGAGCATGCGCAGACCAATAACGCACACCATAACATTAATAATTTACGACCTTCTGTCCTGAATTGGCGCGATGTAGGACCATTTTTGAAAAGAAAAAAAAGAAACTATTAAAAAATATAATAAAATCGTGTTCTGAAAATTTGCCGAAGGTGAACTATTTCCTTTAATTCCTTGTTCCCCTTCAACATGGGGTTTTGAACTGAAATAGCAGTTTTGTAGCCCGTGTTGAGAAATCCTTATCTTCAACTTTTCTTGGCTGAAAAGACTCTCCAGCCGAAGATATTTGACTTTTTGACGAAGGAATGCGGCGCATATATGATGTACCGTACCGTCTGAAAGTGCCAGCACTGCCAGGGAGCATGCGCAGACCAATAACGCACACCATAAAATTAATAATTTACGACCTTCTGTCCTGAATTGGCGCGATGTAGGACCATTTTTGAAAATAAAAAAAAGAAACTGTATTACAAAATATAATAAAATCGTGTTCTGAAAAATGTTCCGAAGGTGAACTATTTCCTTTAAGCAACCCGGTAAAATCAGCTGGTTATGGTGTTTCCCGCCCATTTCTGCTGCGGTTGAGACTGAGTCGCATGGCACGTGGTACCAGGGTAATAGAACATCGGGTAGAACAGTAAGGAATGTAACGCCCAAATGAATTAGCCATGAAGATATAATTTTGTATCGTGATTGTTTTGTCTATTATAAATGAAAGGTATTGTTTGCTATCAATAACTTGTGTTCCTGTATGTTTTGTGCAATTTCAAGCCTAAAACTGGGATCCAGGAAACTTTGCACGAGACGTTAATTTGGATTGTTTTCTTGGATCGTATGTTGTGATTACCATCTTCTTGTTTAAAGAAAACTAAAATACATTATATAGCTTTTGTATTGGTAAATACATCGCCGATATTAGTTTTTGCTGAGTCATCGTATCAAACTAAGGCATTCAAATCTCGAGGTGAAAGTTCAAGTATAGTTGTCTTCTTTTTTAATAAGTCTTCTGCAGCCTTTTCTAGTTTGTTGATCCAATACATTTTTTGGTCACAGTGTTTACATTTTTTAATCCGTTAACATAGTCTTTGGCTTCGTTTTCGATTGTATCAACATCATCATCTAACCAATCCGTCAGATTAAAATAAGGCCTTTCCATTGCCATCGACTCTGTCTTGTTAAACACACAGGAAATAATATCTAGGACTCTACCGCTTATAAATATTTATATCTCGAATTTTCAGACAAATTATTGCACTCGGCCTTCGGCCACGTGCAATAATTTGTCTGAAAAGTCTCGATATAAATATTTATTTTCGCGGTATCGTCCAAGAACGTATATTCCCATAGAATATATCTTTATTTATTGAATTAAACTCCAGCAAATATACGAAGTAGTAGTCGAAGTAGAGTATTTGCAGTACATGTAGTAGCATTTGGAAGCGGTCACATGGGTGGTGGTAAAAATAGACTATGGTTCTCCGACCAAATCGAAAGTTGGAAAATGGTTCTCCAGCAACACTAATGCAATATCGCTCGTTGAAGCAATATGTATATTTATACTCTTGTAAAATATTGATCATACATGAAAAATAAAGTTGCAGAAACTCTGATAAGCTATACTCTGTAGCTGATGCAAGATTAAAGACATTGTCAAGTTCTTGAGGCCCCTATAGAAGAAGAGAGTATAGACAGGTCTAAGCAATATTTGTCATTTAATGTGAATATTTGTTTTCATTTATGACAGACAGAAAAGTGTACCAGTAATACCAAAGCTATGACGTCACCAAAAACGATACATAAAGAGACATAAAAGAAAAGTGCAACAAAGAGCTTCTTGGGCCCATCCGAGGTTGCCCTCCCCCCCCCCCCCCCTCCTACCACCAGTATCGCCCCTTCAAATCACCTTACTCTACCAGCTACCTGCATAAAAGAAGGCTAATCCCACGAGTATTTATGAACTAATCCCTTCTCTGTAAAGTATTTATCTAATATAATTTTGAAGGATGTCACTGCATCAGCGACATCCCCTGGTATCATATTCCAATGTCCTACAACCTTCTACTGAAAAATTACTTCATAGCCTAGTCCTACTTTGTTTCATAATGAGTTTATGCTGATGACCTCTACCTCGATTTTCCCTATTGAACTCAAACATTCCCTTTAAATATCCAGAATGCTGACCATTTACCAATTTGAAGACTTCAAATAGATCTCCTCTAAGCATTCTATATCTAAGTGAAAACATACCCAATTTCTTTAATCTATCTTCATAAGGTAAACATACCAAGACAATTAGCAATTTTTGTTACCCTTTTTTAACTCTTTCTAACATCCAGCAATCTTTCTCATATGTTGGAGACCAGGCTTGTACACAATACTCCAAATGTGGTATAACGTATGCACAATACAGTTTTGTTATTACCTTTTAATTGCTGTAAATGAACATAATCATACATAACCAATCATAACCATAACCATAACTAATAACCAATCATACGATACATAATCAAACTTGACCTAACATTTACAGCAATTAAGGTCGCAGGGACCCATGTTTAGAACGTGCCGCTCACATTCGCTCGCTGCGTTGCAGAACCTACCAAGGCTGTCGCGCAGGGCCTATTTTAAGGGAAAACTACTGGGGGGGGGGAGGGGGCAAAACATTTTTGGGGCATCTTTTTGTGGCAAAAAGATACCCCCATTTTTTCCCTCGCGGATTTGGGCCGGCACACCTTATTTTGGTGTTCTAATCTTTTCAAATAGCTTTCACTTTGACTTTGACTTCTCACTTTTCACTTCGAAAAGTTCAAATCACTTTTCGAATTCACAACAACAAAACATTGTGGACATTTTTCCCAGAGAAAAAAAAAATTGGGGGTAAAAAATCACAAATCCGATATAGCCATTTGGAAGAGAATGCCATTTCCTTTCATTTGACGTTTTTATTTGTAATTCGCTTTGAAACTCTACTTTTTACAATTTGTCAAATATTTATTGTTTTTCCACCAAAAATGGCATGACATGACATCATTAAAACGATATTATCTCTCAAAAATACCAACCTAATTTCATTGAAATTTGGTGAGATGACGTAGAATTGATGCAGTATAAGGTATTGAAAGTTTCACATTGATATCTATCACAGTTTTAAAGTTATTGAGAAAATCCGGGAGGGGGCAGAATCTGCCCCCCCCCCCCCTCCCACCGCGGGGCGCGTGTCACCGGGGCTGCTTGAATTGCATCAGGTGCGCTGTTTTGTCCATCATTGAAAGCAAGGGATACATACACACTTTAAATTCAATCACATGACAGAAGAAAAAACTTCCGATTTCATGTTAGTTTTCTCCTAAGATCATTGTTTTCCACGTTCAGTGCAGGGAACGCGCAGGGGGATGGGGCATACTTGTATTGCACCCCCCCAGATTGCTGTGTGTGGGGGGAATTTTCCCCTGATGTCCGCCCCTAGATCCGCCAGTGCAGGGGCGTAGCTTCCAGACTGGTTATTGATTCAACTTTTTTGGAACGATTCAATCATGATTCATTTTGGAATCTGAATGATCCAATCACCGTTCGATTCACGGCTACAATTTTGAGAATTGATTCCTTCCGATTCAAAGAATCAAAACAAATATTTTAATCGATTCACGTTTGATTAAAAATGCAAATATATGAGGTTAAGTTCTGTCAAATCAATACAAATGTAAACATACATATATATGATCATTAAAACATTGTTACAGCAATAGTATTTCAGTATAAATGAATGTAGCCACCGGGACTGCATCTATTTGCACAATTTGCTAGTGTACTTGAATCGTTAAATCTTTTGATTCAATCAGCCTGGATTTGATGCGGGTTTGGATTCAATCACGATTCATGAATCAAAAGATCTGGTGGTAAATCAATTATGTTTTGATTCAATTAAATTTGATTGAACGATTCCAATCGATTCAATCAGTGTTGAATCAATAACCAGTCTGGTAGCTTCTTCAAACAAGTTTGGGGGGGGCTGAGCTGGAAAAAATCGCTTAAAGTAACATCAAAATCCACAAAATACAGATTTCTCCCCGGATTTGACCCACTTCCTGGTCAAAGTTGCAAATGCTGAATGCATTTGCAATGGAAACCAATGCATTTAGAACATACGCATTGTTCAGAGAATAAAGCTTATCTACTTATATATAAGTTAGATATTTAGTCAGTTATTTTGTTTGTTAGTTAACTGTTTCCGAATTAAGGTTCATTAACACGTGCACTGCCGGGTGTTCGCACCAACCACGAACTGCCAGTTCGCACCAACCACGAACTGATTCACCCCCAAGATCTAAAAAACACGCAACGTAGCGACAAGCGGAACACGATGCTCGAGACAAGCTCTATCGAAAGTACTCAGGCCATTTTTAGATCAGGTCAATATTAAGGTCATCAGAGGCAGGGCCGGCGCCACAAGGGGGGGGGGGGGGGCAGGGGGGGGGGATCTGTCCCTCCAACCGCCAGCTGGGCCCTTTTCGGCCAGCCTGGCGGACGGACGAGCTGCATGTTCTCTTAGACTGTCTCGGGGTGCGATGAAGCAGCACAAGCTCAACTCTGTGGCAGTCTGCCAAGTGTCATGTCCATCAGGAGACGCGCATGGTTCCTCATCGGGATATGGCGCGCGAATATGCGTCCCTGAACGGTGCTCGTCGTTCCACCTTCGGGACGTTTTCATGGCATCTGAGATCAGGCACATAGCCAAGGTGGGCGGGGATGCCCCCCCCCCCCCCCCGAGGCCAGGAGGGCCCATTTCGGCGCGCTGCACGCGCCGAAATGGGCCGACGAGACCGCGCGAAGCGCGATATCATGGGCTCTTTACCACGCGAAACATGGCCTTTAGAGAGTTTAGAGCACTTCAGACGCCCTTTAGGGCCACCAGGGCCCTCTCTGAAAGACCAGAAGGCCCCTTGGACGTTCAAAAGAGCCCTGTGCATGTCAGAGGGGCCCCTGTCCAGACCGAAAGGGCCCCTGAGCGGGTCAGAGGGCCCCCTGAACACGTCGAATGGGCCCCCTAGACAGCACAGAGGGGCCCCTGGGCATGTCGGCCGAGCGACAAAGCAGTTAGCGCAGTCCATCGTCATGTCATAAGGGCCCCTGAGCAGGTTGGAGTGCACCTGGACAGACCAGACGGCCCCTGGGAAGGTAAAAAAGGGCCCCTGTTCAGGTCAGAGGGGCCCATGGCAAGACTGAAAGGGCCCCTAGGTGGGTCAGAAGGGCCCCTGGACATGCCGAATGAGCCCCTGGTCAGCTTGTAGGGGCCCCAGGGCATGTCGGAGGGCCCTCGGAGCATGTCGCAAGGCGACAAAGCAGCCAGCGCAGTCCAACCAGAAGAGTCGCTGGGCAGATCGGAGGGGCTCCTGGGCAAGTCGGAGGGGCCCCTGGCTATACCGAAAGGGTCCCTGGGCCGGTCGGAAGGGCCCTTGAACATGCCGGATGAGTTCCTAGCCAGACTGGAGGGGGCCCTAGCAGAAGACACGTAGCCAAGGTGGGGGGGGGGGGGGGGGGTCCCTAAGTAAATATGTTAGGATAATGATTGCCAATTTTGTGAAAATAATTATATGCTTAATCTGAACGAGCCGGACTGGGTCTGGGCCTCAATATTATGCATTTGACTGGGCCTGGTCCGGGCCTGGGCTTGGTGTTCAGGGGCCTGGGCCGGGCTGGGGGTTGGTGGGCCCGTGGCGAACACTGCTCGAAGCTCGCCTTTATCATAAACTAAATGTGACACTTTCAATACCTTATGCTGCATCAATTCTACGTCTTCTCACCAAATTTCAATGAAATTAAGTTAGCATTTTGGGAGATAATAACGTTTTAATGATGTCATGTCATGCCATTTTTGGTGGAAAGCAATAAATATTTGACAAATTGTAAACCATAGAGTTTCAAAGCGAATTGCAAATAAAAAAACGTCTAAAGAAAGGAAATGACATTCTCTTCCAAATGGCTATATCGGATTTGTGATTTTTTTTTTGACCCCCCAAATATTTTTTTCTCTCGGAAAAATGTCCACAATTTTTTTGTTTGTGAATTCAAAAAGTGATTTGAACTTTTCGAAGTGAAAAGTGAAAAGTGAAAGTGAAAAGTGAAAGTGAAAAGTGAAAGTGATTTGAAAAGATTAGAATATCAAAATAAGGTGATTTTTAGTTTTCGAGTTAGGTGGGATCCCAATGGGATTTTGCACGCTGAACATGCCGGCTTGCAAAAGTCATGTACCGTTCACGTCACGACCATCGACCAATCAGAGGCCTTTTGACCCTGTTTTTGGCCGGAATGGCCTACATTGTTATATAGCCTTGGCAATACCTATCCTCTATGCCAATGTCGTCAACATTCGGCCATAGCCACCTATTGAGTATTTCATTAACTAACATACGTTATAGTTAGCGCCACAAGCTGTGGCGCTATTATCGTCATGCTGCCAAAAGCCTGGACTAAAAATAGCGATCTATGTCATACAGCCAATGTGAAGGTTGTTTTTTTTATTGTAAAGGTGCACTCATTCTTGTAAAAGATGAAATAGGTATGAACCAAACAACACAACAGTATATGGAACCTAACCAATCTTTTGATAGGGATTATGAAAATGTTGTGCCAACTTCACCTGGACTTCTGAAAATGTTGTGCCGACACACTAAGCGACTAAAACAAACACGAAACGAGCAAGATCACTATTCTCCATGGACAGATCACTGATTCAGTTGTTCATAGTTGTTGAGCGACTAAAACAAGCACGAAACAAGCAAGATGTAGGCGCCACCAACGCGTATATACATCGGACAACTTATTTACGCCGTAGGGTATTTAGTGGGATATTTAGCCCTACAAAATACCCCATGGTCATGGTGGAAACGGCCATATCTCAACCAAGCATTTCTACTACCACTGCGAACTTTATATCTACGGGCTACGATCCTCCGTTCCGGAGATCTTCAAATCGCCTGATGCGTAAACCAGAACTGTTGAATATTCACTTACCTTTGAAGCTGTCGTAATTATAATTATTAAGCTGTCGTAATAATCCCTTTCTCACAGATCGGATAATACGTTTGTTCAAATGGACAAATATACTTATCTTTTCGGAAATACCACTCCAAACGCTCCCCAAACTTGACAACTTACCGGATGCTAAGAGCGTCCGTGAAGTTAGCGACGTATTCAGCGACTTATTTCGATTTGACCCAAACCTCGGCCCAATGTCAATTCTGGCACGCTGATCACGAATATTGCCTTTGATTTTGCTGTTCAAGGTCATCTTTAAGGTCAAATTCGAGGTCAAAGGACGGGGTACCGCAAAACGTCCCGAATGTATTGCCAGATCCTTCCAAAAGTGATCCCAGATGATAGGCACTAGGCAGGGTCCATATCTAACGTCTGTTATCGTAACCTGACCCGTGACATTTGACCTTGGAGGTCAAATTCGAGGACAACGGACGGGGTACCGCATAACGTCCCGAATTTATGGTGGGATCCTTTCCAAAGTGGTCCCAGATGATAAACAGAGTCTATATCTAACGTCTGTCACCGTGACCTGACCCGTGACCTTGGAGGTCAAAGGACGGGTACCGCATAACGTCACGAATTTATTGCCGGATCCTTTCCAAAGTGGTCCAAGATGATAGACAGTGTCCATATCTAACGTCTGTCACCGTGACCTGACCCGTGACCTTTGACCTTGGATGTCAAAATCGAGGTCAAAGGACGGGGTACCGTATACCATCCCGAATTTATTGCCGGATCCTTCCAAAAGTGGTCTCAGATCATAGACAGGGTCCCTGTCTATCATCTGGGACCACTCTGGTAACGATCCGGCAATAAGTTCGGGACGTTATGCAGTACCCCGTCCTTTGACCTCGAATTTGACCTCAAAGGTCAAAGGTCACGGGTCAGGTCACGGTGACGGACGTTAGATATGGACCCTGTCTATCATCTCGGACCACTTCTGTAAGGATCCGGCAACAAATTCGGGACGTTATGCGGTACCCCGTCCATTGACCTCGAATTTGACCTTGAAGATGACCTTGAACAGCAAAATGAAGGTCACTCGTGATCAGCGTGCCATAATTTCCCTTGAGCCGAGGCTTGGGCCATATCTGATTCCGTTCTGAATAAGTCGCTGAGTAACTAATATGTCGGACGGACTCTTCACGGACGTTATTTGCATCCGGTATGTTGTCAAGTTTGGGGAGCGTTTGGAGTGGTGTTTCTGAAAATATCAGTATATATTTGGCCATCTGAACAAACGTATTCGATCTTTGAGGAAGGGATAATTACGACCAGAGGCAGCGCCACGGATTTTTGCCAGGGGGGGGGGGGGCAAAATTGACTGAGTCGGTACGCATGTATCATCTACTGGGAAAAGGTGTCATGGAAGTATAAAATGCTTATAAACCTCACGACAAACAAGATTAAAACCTAACACATTTCTTTCTATTTTTATGTTATTAATTACCTGATAGGTATCTATTTTTGCAAGTTCTTCAAATATTTTAGCACATTTATTTTGATACCAGACCCATCAAATATTACTAGGACCCCACGATGAATTAACTATGTATCGCGTTTTTCAGATGGTAGACAATTTATAATTAGCAAATAATAGCTTATGTACGTATACTCTTGGAACTCGGTACGTTGGACAGGAATTAGGAAAAGGAACAAGTATACTCGTTTCATACATATGTAACGGTTGTCAATATTTCGGTGGCGCTGTTCCCTAGGAAAACCGCCAGCCGCGCGCAGAACCGGCGTCGCTTTTGTCGTGATGGGGGTTTCGGGTGGTGCGCCGGTATTGGATCGATGTGGAAATTGTGGCAGCACGGTCATGTGGAGCCATGATGATTAGGGTCATGTGGAAGCATGTGGAACAATACAGAGGTTCGTTATCAAACTGGAGTGTTATGAGAGACGGCGACGCTGCTTAAAAGGCAGGAACAGGAACCAGTGGCGGATCTACGGTTGGGCAAAATGGGCAATTGCCCCCCCCCCAAACGAAAAATCGGTAGGCAAACGTATCTTTTTGCCCCCTCCAAAAAAAACGAAAAATCCCGACTTGAAAATCCCAAAACATCTGGAATCTGAGTAAAATGGTTATTTGTATTTTTAAAAAATAATTTTCAGGCAATACATACTGATATGTTTCATGTCTAGCAGCTCTATTGTTGCAGTGAAGTATTTTATTTTGATCCATGTTATCTGGGCCGTAAATTCACATGAAATTGTCAGCTCCGTCCGTCAAACGGTTTTCGAGTTTGGCAACTTTGTTGTCGTGCAAAACTCTCATTTTCAGAGGGCAATATCTCCCATCTAAATCATGCGAGTCATATTAGCCTACATACCATCAGAATCGTCAGGAACAATATATTGATGTGAGAACATTTTCGAAACCACGCAAATTTTGGAATTTTTACATGTGATCTTGGACGTCAGGTCACGTGATTTTATATTGTGGCCTTTTAAAATGCGGATTCTTTTTATTTCTAGAATCGACTTCGATACATTGGCCTTCGATGGTAAGAAAATTGGACCCATATTTTTCCTCTAAATATTTTGTTTTCTTTGGAAAAATCATGATCTTTGGTATTTTTTTGGTAAAGACCTAAGGTCATCTTTGGTAAAGACCTAAGGTCGGGTCAATTTCGTGACCTTCCCATTATAAGTCAATGGAGAAATAATCAAATGCTTCCTTTTCTGAGGATACGAATTTCATCAGCCAAATTCCTTCTGGATCATGTCATCATAGGCAATTCTTGAAGTTCCAGGTTCAATTTTTGTGCAATGACCCCTAGAAAGTCAGATGAAGTCACCCGAGGTCACCAACACTTTTTGCCAATTACTCTCGACAAAATCGAGATAGAGAAGTGAAACTGGCACCAATGTGTTTGTCTCATCGAGGAACGTCTCCCAATGTGAAACATGACCTAATTGGGTTACCATTTGACCTTGACCTGAGGTCAAATTTTTTGGTTGACCTAGCCTGGCCATCTTGTATATGATACAAAGTGCCTTGACCAGACAAACACGATGGCGTCAAAGTTATTTCCCTATATTTGTCAGGTAAAAAGATATTTTCAAAAACTGTTTTGCTAAAAAAATGGCCTGTTTGACATTTGATGAACTCTGGAGCCTACACTATTCACCTGAGCTCAAATCTGAGGACACCTCATACATTTCATTTTTCAATAGCTTTCCATTGCTTTTTCCGTTTGTTCTTAGCTATCACAATTCCTGTGCTATCTTGGAATTTCTGGAGCGAAGTCCTAAAATTTTAAAATCTGACCCTTGATGACCTCTGGTGACCTCAATATTGACCTGGTAAAAAATTCCCTGAAATAGTTTCAAAATGCATTCTGACGGGCTTTCAAACAGTGTCTTTGGTTTTTGTCTACGTCTCATAGAAGCCGAGTTAGAAGGGGGAGAGGGGCGTCGAAACGCCCCCCCCCCCCGGCACGGCGAAGGTGGCATCGAGCACCGGCACGGCGCGGGTTGATAGTTCACCTTCAATATTAGTTTTAAACTGAGATAACAGTTTTGTAGCCCGTGTTGAGAAATCCATATCTGCAAGTTTTCTTGACTGAAAAGACTCCAGGCGAATATATTTGATTTTTTTGGCGAAGAAATGTGGTGCTGGCGGAAGAATGTGGTGCTGGATCTAGCCCGGGCAGAGGCCATCAGCCAATCAGCTTACAGCTGGTGGTAGCAAGTGAGCTGCCGGCCGCCGGTTGGCACATCTCTAATGTGAGTCTATCCTTAAGCGACTACTTTGAATCTGATTGGCTGAACCATTTTTTTAATTCGCGTGACGTCAGGACTCTGACTCAGAGAGTATGCATATAGTTTTAAGAAACAATAATAATTTACGGCCTTCTGTCCCGAATCGGCGCGCTATAAGGCCATTTTTGACAATATGAAAATAAATTGTATTAAAAATATAATCAAATCGTGTTTGGGAAACATTTTCCAAGGTGAACTATTTCCTTTAACAGCTCCGTTTCAAATTTCGGCTCTGAAATAAGAGGCCGAAAATTTCGTGTCGAATCCAGGTCTCCTCTTATCTGTGGTTTATATTATTCGAATTATGTATATGGGAGATATCGCCCGAAGAAAATTAAAGCTTTGGGCGACATTAAAGAGATGCCTGAGGCTATAACTCGAAAACCGTTTGACGGATGAGGCTTACAATTTTACAGCATAAATCTACGGCCCAGATGACACCCGACACCTAGTTCAATCGAAATACGAGAAGTAGGATGTTATGGTTTGGTCGATCTGACGTGGGCTGCCCCAGGTGGCCTCTGGTAACGTGACCTTTTTTTTATTTTATTTTATAAATAAATTTAGTCCGAATGTTTTGTATGGATGGATTTCTGAAGTCAGGACCCACGCTGAGCAGAGCTTGTTGCGCAGGTCCTGACCTCACCACCCGATCGCGCAATTCCTGTTGGCCGGCAGAATGTAGAGACGAAAGTTTTACGTGCCCGACATACCTGGACACGGTCCGCCCCGCTCACTGACGTCACCTGACCTTGAGTGCGACCGCTGCCACCGGCCGCAGGCCATCCCAGTCAGGAGCAAACAGCGAGCGCCGAAGCGACTCGAACCCGGGCTGCCACACCGGGTCAGAAGTCCAGCGCTCTCCCACTGAGCTACAGGGGCGGACACCTTGAGGTCACAGAACGACTACAAGGCTGATGTTATATCATTGAAAGCAGGTCGACGAGATAAGCATAATGCCGTTTATTTGAGCTCTCTAGCACAATTACGTGCAAAGTTATTACCAAAGACGTGCTGTGCTGGTGACCATGATTTTTCCAAATACACAAATATCAATACAATATTTAGAGAAAAAAACTACCATAATTTTTTAAACATCGAAGGCTTATGCATAGATGTCGATTCCGCATGGACAAAATTCCGAATTTTAAATGGCCACATTATAAAATCACGTGATTTAACCTGAGATCACGCGTTGAAATTCCAAAATTTTCTAATTTTCCAAAAATGATTATATCATAATAATCTATTGTTACTGATGATTTTGATTATATATAGCATTATATGACTCGCATGATTTAGATGGGAGATATTGCCTGCTGAAAATTAGAGTTTTGTTTGACATTACACAGTTGCCCGAGGTTGTAACTCGAACCCCATTTGACGGACGGGGCTGGAAAGTTCACAGCGTGAATCTACAGCCCAGATAACCCCCACCACTTAGTTTTATCGAAATATGAGATGTAGGGCGTTATTTCGAGGTATTTTGGTCTATCTGTCTTGGACTGCCCTAATCCCCCCCCCCCCCTCCAACGAAAAATTAGTAGGCAAACGCGTGTGTTTGCCTCCGCCCCCAAACCGTTCCGGGAGGTTGTGATTTTGGCTCCGGGAAGGCGTGATTTACCCCTCTCCCCCGCTCAACGACTCTTTCGTGCTGACGACCCGACACCCCCCCCCCCCCCCCCCCCACACACACTCAACGACTTTTCGCGCTGACGACCCGACGCCGCCCCCCCCCCCCCCCCCCCGCTCAACGAATTTTTGCGCTGACGACCCGACGCCACCCCCGGTCAACAATTTTTAAACGGAACGAAATTCCCCCCCAAAAAACAACTCGAAACCTAGATCCGCCACTGACAGGAACCCGCAACACATATATGTAAGGCAATGTTTGAATGTTACGGTGGGTATAGAGGTAAAGTACCGAATAAGTATAACCAGTAAGGCACCGTAATTGGCGATGAACGAGCGAGCGTGATCGAAATGTATGGTGAATTTCTACTCGATCGGGCAAGTAGTTTATGAGATACAAAACAAAAATGGTGAGCACGTGCGCACGTGCAGAGGCACCCCACCCCTGACTTGTGGAAAGGCGGCGGCTGAGAGGTCCCTAACCACACACCAAATTAGAACACAATCTGGTCAGCCGTTCCTGATATATTGAATAGGGGTGTGCACGTGCGCACGTGCAGAGGCACCCCACCCCTGACTTGTGGGAAACTGGCGGCTGAGGGGTCCCTAACTACACATCAAATTGCACATAATCTGCCCAGCCGTTGCGAAGTTTTTGCGAGCAAACACTTTTCAACACCCCTCACGCGGCACGCGCCACGCGCAGTGGTAGTCACCCACATGAGTCGCTACTGGTCTTCAAACAGGTTAGGTTGGATGGGGCTACTCAGCAAAGAAACCTGCTTGTCAATCGGACGTGCGGTTGCAGAGATATTAGCTTCTCAAAAGCGTCGCCACGGGCCGGGCCGGGCCGGGCCGGGCCGGGTCGGGCCGCTCATATTCAGTTTTTGTTTTCTTCCCATATACCACGGAAGGACGAGCGAGCGCATTATTTCGTTATTATTTCCTAATTGGTATAAGCATGCAAGTTTATTAATATCAAGACAATTATGACATATAGACATAGGAACAGCAATCACACCACCCGGTGGATGCGTTTCGTCTTACATAATTCCTCGGCACCCTATGATTAGACGAAATTATACACACGTGTGTAGCGACACATGACGTGTGTCGCTAACTCTTTGAGTTATCGAGATATATACCGTTTTGTTAAGGACACTCACATATAGGCGAAATTTAACTTGTTATGAACTCTGGTGACCTCAATATTGACCGGCCCAAGAAATGACCGGTATACTTTCGCTAGAGCTTGTCTCGAGTTATCTAACGTCGTTTTCCGCTTATCGCTACACCGTGTGGTTTTTGAGATCTTAGGGGGCGGCTATCCACCCCCTCCCAGCAGTCTGTGGTTGGTGCGAGCCCCGGCTGTGCACTGGTTTACATTCATTATATTGTATTTCTTTAATTAAAATATTACGCGTCTGCCCAAACCTTCCCGCCTCTGCCCTGTCGTGCTCTGCCTCTGCCCTGCCCTGCTCCACCATATGTCTTTCCATGCCCCACTTCGGTCTTGTTTTGCCCTGCCTTGCCTTGCTCTGCCCTGTCTTGCCCTGCCCTGGCCTACCCTGTCTTGCCTCTGTCCCGTCCTGTCCTGTCTCTCCCTGTCCCTCCCTGTCTTGTCCCGCCCTACCCTGCCCGCCCTACTTGACCCTGCTCTGCCCGTTGCCGCCACCCTTCCTGCCCCGCCCAGTGGTGCCGGCACAGCTGTTGCATTGGCATGCTCTCAGTTAGTTAGGCCTTTAACAAAACTGAATATCTCACTGGACATATAGGTTAGGAATATCTTTATGAAAATACGAAATACAACCAGAGCTAAAACGTTATCTTCAGCAAATTATATATGAATGTATTTGTGTAAAATATGCAACGAAGGATTTGGCACGCAACTCTTCGTACCACAACTGGTATCACTGTCCCGGCTGGATGTGCTAAAAATGTCTGAAGGTGAACGCGTTTGAGGTTCCAATTTCACTCTTTCCATATGTTTGGTGATGGTGGGCGTTAATCGGTAAAGCGCACAAACATGCTGATGCATTCTGATCCAGTGACAGCCGGCAAGGATGTGATAGGATCGTCTCAAGCAAAATGTGGAAAAACGAGAAAGTGCACATTTCCAGCTTTAATAACATACATTTATAACATCCGTGCATGCTGGTAGGGTACATACCCAGGACGACTTGGGATGAGAGGACGGAGTAGGTTGAAGGGCGCGGGTCACAAAATATCAGAGCAGGCTGCAGCTGCTCTGTGCCACGGCCGGCGGTCATGCACGTGTCCGCATGCTGTGGAGAACCAAAGCGTTACGAATGAGGGTATTACAAATTCATCTTTGGAGACGGCTCGTCAGCGGCCGTTTGATTATCCTACTGGCAAAACATTCTTGCGGAGTTGTATACAACGTGCTTGTACTGAAAGGAAATCGCTATATATGGAAAAGATGGGAGGACAAGACAATGTCAGATAGCAATACACGCTATAAGAGATGCAGTAAATACATACCTGCGTACTGGAAATTGATGAAAAATATAATAACAGACAACAGTGACAAAAGAGGTGTAGCAATCGGCCCCCACCAGTAACAGTTGGCAGCACTCGGGCGTTTGGGCGTTAAAAATCTACTACACCATAGGGTTCCCATGTTAAACCGATGATTTTCAGACAAGGCTGGCTCGTAACCTATAGAACATATTTTAAATCGGACTTCTGGAAAAGATAGCTACACGTCTTGGCTACAACGTTTTCATTTACCATTTTTCGATTTTCTAAGCGAAAAGTAGTCAAATGGGCTTGGGGGTTAACCAATGTCGTAACGCCCATTGCCGACCGTGGGTTCGAATCCCAGAGGCACCAAGTATGTTTGCGTTGGGCCCAATGCATAGATAGTCATGATTCATACATCATTCGTTATGCCGGCCTTTTCTCATCTCACACCTCCCTGATTGACCTATAATTGGTGACCTGTGATGTCACAGAAGCCAAGCTAGGTAAATGGGTCATGTAGCTCCAATTATATATAGTGTGCAGTGTGCGCCGCCACAGCAAAGTAGTTGTATTGCTTTTGGCGGCCGAACCCTCTGATGTTGGCACATTTCATGACAATTTTGACCTTCCATATCCTTCAGTGACCTTATAAATGTGCGTGATCACTGGGTCAAAGCCAATATCTCATTAGCCATTACTAGGTCAAACCATTTTTTCGCAGTGTTTCCACAATATTGTAATATATATTGGTACCTTTAATTTTAATTTTAATATTCGATAATGAATGTAACTTTATGTACAAGATGTACTAACATATTATTGATCTATTTCATCTCCAAAGCACAATATTAATAAATGATGTATGAATTAATAAACAATAACATTCACTGATGGGAGATGAGCTCTAAGTAGCACACAGAATCCCGGAGCAAAGCTGTAAGACTGCCTTCAATATGTTACAAACATCAAAACAGGAGCTCAAGGCGCCTTATTTCTAAGAGGTTGGGACAAAACGCTTCTGAATTGAGCTATGATGGGTTAACGGGATAAATATTTGTGGGTCGACGGACCAGTAACAACAGGTTAACGGGTCAAGCTGTCTACCGAAAACAAATGTATGTGTCAACGGGTTAACGGGTTAACCATCCACTATCATTATATCAAATTGATTACAATTTCACCAAAAAGGCTGCATTAAGCAACAGCCAGGTGCAATTAAAACCGAAGTGGCCCACCCCCAGACATAAGGAAATTTAAATGTAAAGCTTAGCCAATTCAGTCTATCAATGACCTGGAACTTCGATAGGATGGCACGGTCAGAGCCTGAGCCTGCACCAGAAGCATTGCTAGCATTGGGCCTGGCCTAAGAAAGCCATTCAATCAAAACATTCAGCAGTATTTAACCATCAAAGCTATGATCTCGTTATTATGTGTTTCACAAGAAATAGTCACAACATCCCCACAAACTACTTTATTTAGGATTTAGGTAGGTGACCACCTACCAACGTGCCTACCGCAGGATCATGGATGGCTCATTATGTATTGTTATATGTTGGTTAGTTTGGCTTGTGGACCAAGCACCGTATCCTCTTGGGACCAAGGTGCTAATTGGAACTCTCACCCTGTTCCGAGGGGTATGGGGAGCCGGGCAGACTTTTTCAGAGGCCCGTCGAGGGATTGAACCCCGGTCCCCGGCACAGAAGGCAAGTATCTTACCACTGCGCCGAGCTGCTCCCCATGTATTTGTATAGGTTGGTTGGTGGACCAAGCACCGTATCCTCTTGGGACCAAGGTGCTAATTGGAACTCTCGCCCTGTTCCGAGGGGTATGGGGAGCCGGGCAGACTTTTTCAGAGGCCCGCCGAGGGATTGAACCCCGGTCCCCGGCACAGAAGGCAAGTATCTTACCACTGCGCCGAGTAGCTCCCCATGTATTTTTCAGGTGGGTGGCAAGAGGACATGTGACCAAATGGAGGAATCTGATTGGAGGCCCGGGTTTGTCTAGTAAACTGGCGCATTGTCTAGTGAACTGGCTCATTAGCTACCGCCATTTCTGACAAACAAATAATGGACTAGTTGCAGGGTACCTAAGTCACTACTATTATGTGTTTGATGAAAAGCAAATTAATAAAACATATTTTTTAGATTGACACTTCACTATAAATTCCTCCGGATTATTAGTTTTAAAAATAATTAAGTATATTTACGTAATTTGAAATTCTGCTCTCCGATTGGTCGTGACGTCAGATGGCAACAGTTCAGGCGGTCAAAGTTGTCTTGGGCGGCTCGGTTGACGCATTTCTTTTTAATAAGCTTCCCCTCACTCAAGAAGTAGTGGTGGGAACATGATTTACCCCCCAACACATAAATTTGTCAGAGGGACCCTTCAAGAAGTTGACCGAAGGCCACGAGGTGCCCCAGCCAGTCTGAGGGGCCCTCTAAGGCCGACAGTAGTCCCCCAGTCGGCCTGAGGTGGCCCTGGCCGGAGGGGCCTTCGGTAGGCATGAGGGGCCCTCAGTAGGCCTGATGGGACCCTCGGTATGGCCTGATGGAGCCCTCGGTAGGCCTGAGGGGTCCCTCGGTAGGCCTGAGGGGTCCCTCGGTAGGCCTGAGGGGGCCTTCAGTAGGCATGAGGGGCCCTCGGTAGGCATGAGGGGCCCTCGGTAGGCCTGAGGGGCCCTTGGTGAGCCTGAGGGGCCCTCGGTAGGCCTGATGGGACCATCGGTATGGCCTGATGGGGCCCTTGGTGAGCATGAGGGGTCCCTCGGTAGGCCTGAGGGGGCCCTCGGAAGGACTGAGACTTCAACATGGGCATGTCCGACGTTTTTTTGCGACTATTTAGGTCCCTGCAAAATATAGTGGCTTAAATCCGAGGAGATACCATTTCGCGCCATTTTTAGGGGGGGTACCGTGAGATGGGGCCGCTTTGATCGAAGGGACCCCTGGGTTTGTTCTCCCCCCCCCATCCGAAAATACCACCCACCGCCACGGATACCACATTCATAAGCGCTCTATCCGAACGCGTGCGATTTGTGGGCTGTGATTGAGACCGTCTGGTGAAGAATATAAGGCGGGAAAAGCTACCACCGGGTGATACAAAAATACCTTGTTCTATCTTATATCCATACCCGGGTCATGAATCCACCTGCGAAGTCATTTAGTACCTAAATATTTTTTCCCTAAAAAGCATTGCAAAATCTCCATGTTAAAGCAATGGGAGTATCAGCTGACTGAGATTCCTTGGAGCCAACCACACTGGAGGATCCGGCGATTGATTGCACGTGCGCTGGGAGGTCACGTGACTGAAACCTTACGCCCCTACCTCTATTAAAGTACCTTGGTATTTTTATATCTCAAAACAAAAGCACAACGAATGTATTTTGCGCGTTATAGTTGAGTTTTCGTGACCGCTTCCAAATCCACTACAGTTGCACTACAGGTACTGAAATATACACTACTTCGACTACTGCGTCGTGTATTTGGTGGAATTAAATTAACTAAATGAAGATATAATCTATGGAAATACAAGTCATTGATAACAAACAATACTGTTAATTTATAATAGACAAAAAAAAATACTAGGAAAATTATATCTTGTCTCATTCATTTGGGCGTTAAATTCCTTACTGTTCTACCCGTTGTTCTATTACCCTGGTAGCAATGGTGCGTAGGCTCGCAATCCGAATACATTGCCAGTATCGGGATATTTCAGCCATGCAGCGAGTAGAGTAAATGCCAACGTTGATAACAGCGAAACGTTACCAATTGCAACTCGGTACACTACATCTCTTGAATGGTGCTGCACGTAGTCTGGGCCATATTTTTCCAGATTTCCTGCATCTCTACTGACCATGTACCGACAACAGTTGGACGGATACATCATACATCAGTCAGGGATTGTCACAAGGTAACGCAAATATTAACATATTTCCGAAGCACAACGTAACAGACCTATTACAGTCGCTTGGCTTTACTTCGCTATTAATTATAAAAAAAATTAAAGAAATTGTATGTGCATTCTTTTTTAGCAAATTGTAGTTGCTAAAAACAGCTCAAATGCATTTTGGAAAGATAAAAATGGCAGCTTTTACTCCAACTTAGGGGGACATACTTTTGCCCCCCGACTTTTGGTTAAGGGGGGGGGGCAATTGCTCATTTTTCCCCCTCCCCCTGGATTCGCCTCTGGTTAGGGACCTCTCAGCCGCCAACTTTCCACACGTCAGGGGTGGGGTGCCTCTGCACGTGAGCACGTGCTCACCATTTTCATTTTTGTTTTAATTTTTTAACTAAAAAAATAAACAAACTGACTTGTATAGGAAAAATTCCACAAAATCTACATTTTGAAAGATATTACAAAGACGTAATATATATTGGATAAACAAGTATGAACGATAACCACACCAAATTTCAAAGTAAAATATTTATTTTTGACTGACTTATGGCTCCCAAGTATGATTAACTCATGACGTATTTGTATCCAATTGCATTGTATGGTTTTGATTGCCAGATACAGGGAAATAATTGTCACCACTGTATTTATTAGACAAAACTGGTCTAGAAACATTATTTTTTTATTTATATTAATCAATTTCAAATTTTGACCTTATGCAACCTGACCTTGAACTGAACTTCATCTGAGGTCCATTATATGGGGTCAGGGTGTGCAAATGGCTACTACTATCAAATTATACGTGTAAAATAACCCATAACACATGTGTCGCATGACTTCTGTACACATTTTGCCAATAGTGATATTTGCTAACCTTCCCTTGACCTTTGCTTACCATCTCAATTTCCCTTATGCGGAAGATGTATTGTGCCTCTAAGAGCACTTTGTGCCTTAATAGTCGCAATGTATGGCTTTAAATGGAAAGTATAGCAAATCAACCCAAATACCTCGATTTTGACATTTCACCTGACCGTGACCTGACATGTGACCTTATTTCGAACATTTCACGTAAGCTTTACATGCGTCTCATTAAGAGCTTTTTATTTCTTCTTTGCGCATCTCGCTGCGGTTATTGGTTCGGAAGATAACGAGGGGGCAGAATATACCCCCAGCAGGGCGCGTTCGACTGAATACCCCAGCGGAGCGCGGGACCCTATTGAAAGTATGGTGGCATGATCGGAGGTCCGACTGTGGATCTACGTATACGTAGGTTCACATGATTCACAAGATTCACATGATTTTTTTTTGTTGGATAACTGCATGTAGCCCGGAGAAGCAAATATATATATTGTCGCAGCATGGGGAAACTAAGTTGCATACGTGGATAACAATGAGCAACATGAGAATAAACAATGTTACGACAGTTAAGTCGTTCTCATTGGGTCGCGCCAATCCAAGGGGGTTATACAACGTTGTCAGCGTCGGTCACCGTTTTTTTATGACATTTGGTCTCAAGATCAAGTCGAACATCCTGTTTCCCAAAATCAGGTCCATTTTGACGTTACAGGTCTCCTTCAAGGTCAAATTAAATGTCAAAGGACGGGGGACGCTGTAGCGCCCAAAGTTTGCGTCCTATTGCAACACAAATGGTTTCAAACGATGTTCCGTGCCCATTTCCAGGATTACAAGCATTCTTAGAGTTGTTCCCCGTGATCTTCAAGGTCAAAGGACGGGGAACGCTGTAGTTAGCGCCCCAACTTTGGGCGCAAACTTGAAGATCACGGGGCACAACTCCAAGAATGCTTGTCATTCTGAAAATGGGCACGAGGAATCGTTTGAGACCATTTTGTCGCGATTGGACGGTAACTTTGGGCGCTACAGCGTTCTCCGTCCTTTAACCCTGAATTTGACATTGAAGGCCACGGGGCCTGACCTTGAAGGTCACTGGGCACAACTCTGAACATTCTTGTCATCTTGGGACTGGGCACAAGAAATCGTTTGAGACCAATTTGTCGCATTCGGACGGTAACTTTGGGCGCTACAGCGTTCCCCGTCATTTGACCCTGAATTTGACCTTGAAGGTCACGGGCTCAACTCCAAGCATACATGTAATCATGGAAATGGGCACGATGATTCGTTTGAGACCATTTTTTCGCGATCGGAAGGTAACTTAAAGTGGCGGTTCTTCGTAGATGAGGCAGTGCTTTACCTAAATTAGCCAAACATATCAAGTATAATCTTATTTTTCCTAAATATTCAATAATTTTAGTAAGGTTTATAAGGAACAAAATATTTCATTGACAAAACAATTTTTTCAAACAGTTAAAACGCGTCTCATTTTCATGTTATTTCAAGATGTTTGCTGGTATCGATAGGCGCAAATCAGCCTAGCCATTTAAATTTAGCATTGTGAAAAATTAGGGCTGTGAGGCACTCTCTCACAGCCCAAACGCGTGTTTCGCCCAGATCTTTGGCGGTTTTCGCCGGGCGCTTCCGTTCGGGAGAAACTCGATGCGGCGTCAGCCGTCAACGCGGCAGCAGCAAAGAACCTATGCGCCATGAATGTTTCGGGATATTTTGAATGCGTGATCTTTTTCCAATGGTTTAATATCTTTTTCAAAATCTCCTTTTAATGGCAAATATCATTAACTTATATAATAGTTGCATATTGCTGCAAGGAGATCGGCGTGCCGTCCAGACTTAGATTACAAACAGGACATTATATTTCGATGCATTTTGCTTAGCCGTGTAACGTGTTCTTCGCATACACCTAATTATGTTATGTGTAGACTCCGAGTCCGATGTTAACATGCAGTCGCACAATTATTGTCAACCGGCAGAATGAAGAGTCAAATCGAAAACCAATTAGGTATGTATAGCACACTCTGCGTGATAATTCTTGCCTATTTTCAAAATCAATTCCAAGCTGATGACAGCATACAAACAGGCTGTTTGTAGCGGTAAAGTGTTGACCGTGATGATCTACATATATTTACCAAACTACCAAAAAAAATCACGAAACAGTGCCCCCCCCCCCCCCTCCCGCCTCACCTACGTTTGACCCCTGACCCTGCCACTGGTAACTTTGTGCAGTACAGCGCTCTCCGTCCTTTGACCTTGAATTTGACCTTGAAGGTCACGGGGAACGACTCTGAAAATTCCTGTCATCCTGGAACTGGCCACGGGGAATTGTTTGAGGCCATTTTTGTCGCGATTGCACGGTAGCTTTGGGCGCTACAGCGTTCCCGTCCTTTGACCCTTAATTTGACATTGAATGTCACGGGGCTTGACCTTCAAGGTCACAGGGCACAACTCTGAAAATGATTGTCATCTTGGAACGGGGTACAAGGAATCGTTTGAGACCATTTTGTCGCGAGCGGACGGTAACTTTGAGCGCTACAGCGTTCCCCGTCCTTTGACCATGAATTTGACCTTGAAAGTCACGGGGCACAACTCTGAATTTTTTGCCATCCTGCAAATGGGCACGGGGAATCATTTGAGGCAATTTTTGTCGCGATTTAGACGGTA
The DNA here is from genome assembly GCA_036785665.1 of Chirona hameri. Taxonomy (NCBI): domain Eukaryota; kingdom Metazoa; phylum Arthropoda; class Thecostraca; order Balanomorpha; family Balanidae; genus Chirona; species Chirona hameri. Next base: position 55,531 of record JAXIVJ010001605.1, on the reverse strand, counting down.
ACTTTGTGCGCTACAGCGTTCCCTGTTCATTGACCTTGAATTTGACCTTGAAGATTACGGAGAACAACTCTGAAAACTATTGTCATCTTGGAACTGGGCACGGAGAATCGTTGGAACACCTTTTATCGCGATTGGGTGGTGACTATGGGCGCTACAGCGTTTTCCGTTCATTGACCCTGAGTTTGACATTAAAGGTCATGGGCTTGACCTTGAAGGTCACAGGGCACAACTATGACAGTTTTTGTCCTCCTGGAACTGGGCACGAGGAATCGTTTGAGACCGTTTTGTCGCGATCGGACGGTAACTTTGGGCGCCACAGCGTTCCCCGTCGTTTGACATTGAATTGTATCTTGAAGGAGACCAGTAATGTCAAAATAGACCTGATTTTTTTCAAGCAGGAGGTTCGATTTGACCTTGGGACCAAATCGCGTAAAAATCGGTGACCAATGCTGAACACGTTTCTGTGGTTCTGTGGGCATCTTGAACATTGGACATCCAAGCTATTTCTAGGCGTCCCGAGTGTGAAAGGTACAATACGTCGGCACCTTCAACGCCTCGCCAGGCATATTAAAAAAAGTGTCACTGTTATTTCATGGGGATCCGGGCCTCTTCGTAGACGCCATCCAGGGCGCTATCGGGGGTGGAGGAGGGGGCAAAGGCGTGTTATTAGTTTCGAAGGTCACGGGTGCCCGGTCGCCGTCGGAGGGAAGCTGAAGGCGTCAGGGTGCCATCATTCTGAGTGCGCCGGGACACCACATCGCTTTCGGGCTGGCAAGGTGCCATTCGGGGGCGGTATGGTACTTTCCGAGGGCAGCAACATGCCTTCCGAGGGTGGCAAGACGTCTTCCAAACTCCGACGGCGGCATAATGCACTCTGAGGGCGTCAAAATGTCTTCCGATGCGGCAGGATGTTTTCCAAATGCGACATGATGCTTTCCGAGGGCGGCATAATGCGCTCTGAGGGCGGCAAGATGCCTTCCGAGGGTGGCAATATGTCTCCGAGGGCGGCATGATGCCTTCCAAGAGCGGCATACATGCGCTCTGAGGGCAACAGGATGCATTCCGAGGGCGGCATATTGCACTCTGAGGGCGGTATAATGTGCTCTGAGGGCGGCAAGATGCCTTCCGAGGGCCACAAGACATCTTTTGAGGGCGGCATTATGCACTTCGAGGGCGGAAAATGTCTTCCGAGGGCGGCAAGAGGTTTTCCGAGGGCGGCATGATGCTTTCCGAGGGCGGTATAATGCTCTGGACTCTGCGGAGGGCACGATGCCTTCAGAGGTCGGCATAATGCGCTCTGAGGGCGGCAAAATGCCTTCCGAGGGCGGCATATTGCGCTCTGAGGGCGGCATAATGTGCTCTAAGGGCAGAAATATGCCTTCAGAGGGCGACAAGACATCTTCCGAGGGCAGCATAATGCACTCAGAGGGCGGCAAAATGTCTTGCGAGTAGACCCCTTCATGGAATGGGAATCCCATATGGGAATGGGAATGGGATGGAAATGGGTGGGAATGGGGCAATGTTTTGGAAATTAAACTGATTGGAATGGGTTTGGGACAGGCCATATCATTTTTTAGCACTAAAAAAGGTGAAATATGCTGAAACGGGTGGGAATGGGAGCCCCTTCAATTGTGCATTGGGGTTGGAGCGGGTTTGGGTCTGGCTGAATGGCCCGGCATGGGATGGAACGGGATGGGCGCTGAAAATGTGTCCCATGAAGGGCTCTACTTCCGAGGGCAACACGATGTTTTCCAAGGGCGACGCGATGTTTTCCCTGGGCGGCATGATGCTTTCCGAGGGCGGCATAATGCTTTCTGAGGGCGGCATAATGCGCTCTGAGGGCGGCATAATGCCTTCCGAGGGCGGCGATGTACCTTCTGACCGGCATTATGCGTTGTGAGGGCGGTAAGATGTCTTCTGAGAGTGCCAGGGTGCCTTTCAAGAGTGCTACGACGCTGTCGGTAGACACAAGGGCGCCCTGGCGGCCTTCCGAGAACGCTACGGCGCCTTTGGCGCCAGCAAATCCTTTGCAAGAAGGGCGTCGCGCCGCCTTCGGCGCCGCGGTGCCCGAGGGCGCCGTTTTCTAAGGCAGAGAGCTTCAGGCCCTACGCCCTCCCCCCTGGATCTGCCACTTCCGCAGATGACCTCAGCTGACCTTTCAGAGGTCACTGACCAACAATTGCACCTGGCTCATCAAGAATCAGCTAAAACCAGTAAGGCGCCGCAGGTGGCGATGAACGAGCGAGCGCGAAGGAAATGTATGGGGAATTTCAACTCGATCGGGCAATTAGTTTCTGAGATGCAAAAAAGGGTACACACGTGCGCACGTGCAGAGGCACCCACCTTTGACTTGTGAGAAAGTGGGGGCTGAGAGGTCACTAACCACACATCAAATTTGAACACAATCGGCTCAGCCGTTCCTGATATATATAATAGGGGTGTGCACGTGCGCACGTGCAGAGTCACCCCACCCCTGAGGTGTGTGAAAGTGGCTGCTGAGGGGTCCCTAACCACACACGAAGTGGTAGTCACCCCCCATGAGTCGGCACTGTTATCAAACAGGGTAGGTTAGATGGGGCTGATCAGCAAAAAAGTCCGCTTGTCAATCGGACGTGCGGTTGCAGAGATATAAGCTTCTCAAAAGCGTCGCCACGGGTCGGGTCGGGTCGGGCCGGGCCGGGCCGGGCCGTTCGGGCCGCTCATATTCAGATTTTCCCCATATTCCACGGAAGGACGAGCGAGCGTTCGCGCTCGCTCGTAATAACATGATTCGGAAAGAATAAAGAATTGGCCTGATCCAATGCATATTCTCTGAATAGGAAGCATTTGTATATTTCCCTATTGACTTATAATGGGTAGGTCACGAAATTGACCTGACCTTAGGTCAACGATACAACACATCCGAGATGTACTAATTGTAGGTACTTATGACTGTTTTAAATCCTGCAAGTGTCAAATCTTTGAGACAAAGACTGTGGTTTTGGCACGACCACAAACACATTTGTAGGTAAGGTCACTTGACGTGACCTTG
>JAXIVJ010001605.1:0-47500 GCA_036785665.1 Chirona hameri | reverse complement strand
TGCCAGAATCGCTGCTTCGATATCATGCACACATATCGATAAATATCGCAAAGAACTTAGGGGGGGGGGCGGTGTTCAGTGTTCACCCATCTTACCCTATTGTCAGTATCGGCAGTTGTGCGCCTCGCTCTGTGTTGATTGCAACGGATCGTAAAATGTTAGATTCCACGACGAAACGCAACGCAAAATTTCGCATGCTCATCTGATTTTGTGAAATATGTAAACACATCCCATCCGAATAAGTGTCATGTATTGTCCAAAAAGAATCGCAGCAAAAATGCAAAATAGTGATTACGACCACGGGAGGAAGACGTCATGGGAAGTCCGGGGATGCGATCAGCTTCCGAGTCAGTTATGTCCATGTATTGTAGCACTCCAAACAAGTTTGTGGGGTAGGGGTGTCATGACATCCATTTCTCGTCCGGTCCCACTCATATCACTATAGGTTACGACTAGACAATGTGTATGAAGCATCACAAGTTAGTAGTCAGCAGGTGTCAGTTGGTAGCAATATCACACCAGGCACCAGGCAGTGACAGCCAGCAGCAGGCAGCAGCAGGCAGCAGCAGGCAGCAGCAGGCAGCAGCAGGCAGCAGCAGGCAGCAGCAGGCAGCAGCAGGCAGCAGCAGGCAGCAGCAGACAGCAGCAGCAGGCAGCAGCAGACAGCAGCAGGCAGCAGCAGGCAGCAGCAGGTAGCAGGCAGCAGCAGGCAGCAGCAGGCAGCAGCAGGCAGCAGCAGGCAGCAGCAGGCAGCAGCAGGCAGCAGCAGGCAGCAGCAGGCAGCAGCAGGCAGCAGCAGGCAGCAGCAGACAGCAGCAGGCAGCAGCAGGCAGAGAAGCTCCACTCAGCTAGAACTGCGGAACACGAACTGCCCCAGTCGCCACGAGTCTGGCAGCAGAGTTCGCAGTCGGTTGTACTCAGCGCGGGTCCTTGGGTCAGTCATATGCTGCACTAGTTGGATGTGGAAACAATACAACCCATGTTGTGCCTTTTGTTGGTCCCATCCATGCGACAACAAGTGTGAGTAAATCCCATGTGGCAAGAGGCTTCCGTATTCGCGGACAGTCTTTTCGAACTCCTCAAACGGAATAAGTCCGGTGTGTATCGTGTGGTCATCGCTGTTGATGCTCGGGCTGCAACCGGTCTCTCTCAGGGCTCGCTTCAGCAGCGGGATGTTGAGCAGCAGGTTAGCCCGGCCGCGGGGCGAGCTGATGTCAGCGGGCAGACCGGCCTGACGCGCCGACTCCGGCAGCTGGTGCTGGCGTCGCAGCCACGCGCGCACGGCGTCTGGGTCTCCCAGCAGCTCGGTCAGGTCGTCTTCAGTCAGCAGCTCCATCAGCGGGGCTGCGTCCCAGACGAAGCCGCCGCCGCCGCTGGGCGACAGGCGCATTTTGACCTGCACGTCGGCTGGCGCCACAGAGAACGCTCGGAATAGCTGATCCTGCTGAGAGTACCAGTGCCTCTCTTCAGGGACCATGGTCAGCACTTCGTCTACGGTAGCGGAGCGTAGCAGAGCGGCTAGTCGACGTCCACACATTTCCGGCGTTTTGCTTCAATCTTCACAGCTATCTTTGACACTCGCTACGGCCAGTGAACGTGTCATGCAGACGCGCAGCTGGCGCTCTGAGACTTGCCTAGTCTCGTGTCCCAGCGTCCTGACTAGACAACCGCCGATCATCGGGTTCATCAACAGAAGTTTCGTGATGCCCTTCCGCATGTTCTTCAAGGTCTTCAGCATCTCCTTTCGTTCGTTCCTGTTGGTCAGCTGCAGGAGATTTATGTCTGCACAGAAGAAAGCTGAAAGGCGGCCGGCCTTGACGGCTTTCTCGAGGAAGTCGATGATTTTCTCTGTACCCTGAACGGCACCCGTCCAAGCGTCGGCTGGCAGGTCCTGACATAGCCAGAAAAGAGCTGTCTTGGCGAAGTAAGACTTCACTGCTTTGCCCTCCTTCCCCATTGCTGTCTTGCACGTTTTGAAGGCAACCAACGATTGTGACTGAATTTCAGTCAGATCCCAAGCGGCCACCACTTCGGACCTGGAGAACGACACGCGCCATTCCGAGTCCTCTGTAGGACTGCCTTTGGCTCCAGTCGGCACCAGATGCACCCCGAACTGTCTCATGTCGTCTCGCGTCGCCTTCGGCGGCCAGTCGTTCTTGCGTGGGCGTTCGAAGAACTCGTCCGAGGGCCACCACGCAGGCACATACAGACAGGGAACGTGGTCATGCTCCATCACCTCTGCCGGCAGTGGCATACCTGGCTCGACATTGGCCGTGGATGGTCCTGCAGTGCTGTGCTGCCTCCATGGACAGGCCACGCGGTAATGCCAATCGAGCAGACGTCGTACGCTCTCGCTTCTGAACGGCAACGACTCTTCGTGAGGGCAATCATCCCGCCTCACCTGCAGCACCCGCACAAACCCCGGGTTCGCAGTCTCGGCGATCACCAGCCGCGGTGCCGAGGAATCGTCTGGAACTGTGGCTGTCTCTGGATCCGAGCTGGTGCCCGTTTGCGGTCCATCATCGAGGCCCTGTACTGGTTCCGGCTGCCCGAGACCGGCCATGACCCAGCGCACCGGTCCGAGTTCGATCATCAGGTCACTGTCGGAGGTAGCCCTCAGCATCGGCCCGTCTAGCAGGCCGGAGAGACCCTCGGCCATACTGCCGGACCCCGTTTGATTTAGCACCTTCAGTCGGCCGAAAGGCGAGCAGGGGCACTCGGAGAAGCCTAGCTGCAGCCAGTCCATCAGATGTTGCCCGAACATCAACGACCGCCCACCCAACTGTTGCTGGCGTAGAACAGTGTCCACATACTTGTGCGCCAAACTTCTATGTGACATAACACCCACCATTGTCATGTTGATAGCTAGACTGGCGTTCTCTCCGCACTTTCTTAGTAAATCACTCGACATTCGCTTCACTAACCTGCTCCACCTGGCTGCTTTACTAACCTGCTCCACCAGGTTGGCGGCCGTCGGTGGCGTCGGATCCGCCATGACGGCCGCCCAACTCCGCACGAGCAGCGGCCAGCACACCAAGGTCGACACTGAGCCCCTAGCTCTGGGACTTATCTTTCACAACGTTCAAAGTGCACTGTTCCTCCGGCCGCCAGGCACAGCTATCGCGTCGCGACTAATGCAGTGGTGGATCTGTTACGGGCGGCGGCTGCCTGGCACCGCCGGGCGCCGCGTGCCTGGCGCCGCCCTTGGCCGCTGACCCGACACCGGGTCACGTGACCCGCCTCTGGCGGTGGGCCGGAGCGGAGCGGAGCGGGGAGCGGCGCGGCGGGCATTCGGGCGAGGACGGTCACGGCGACCGGCTGTTATCACTGTGTACGCCCAATACAGAGTACGAGAAGACGTTTGAGTTTCAGTGTGCGCTCCCGCAACACTGGCGCGGTCGGTAGGACTTTCTTCCAGACGTCATCTTTACAGGTGAGCCCTATTTCCAACGAATATGTTTAGAAGTGAACTATTAGTCTGTTGTTAGATGCTATCCATAGCCGGGAGGGTTTTCCGGTGTATAAGTGGGCATATGTAGATGCCGAGCGGTGGGCTTGGTGGCTATATTTTTCTGATGCTGAGCGGTGAGCTTGGCAGATATTTTTTCTTCAGTCGCTGAGCGGTGGGCTTGGTGGGTATATTTTCCAGAAGCCGGATAGCGGGCTGATCAGGTATATTTTTCAGGTTATTAAGGGTGCTGTGTCTGAATTTATCCTATCATGGACTTCAACGATACCATTCTGGTGTCGCGTACCCCTCGCTTTGCAGGCATAGAAACGGACGACTGGGAGGGGTGGATATCCCGTTTTGAGTCTCTAACTACGGAACACAAAGACGATGAGCGGGTTAAGCGTCTTCTACCTCTGTTGGATGGCGTGGCTTTGGATTGTGCGCAATCCCAGTACAAGGTCAATAAAGCCTACGCCAAACTCAAAACGTGCCTCGCGGCTCGGTTTGTAAAGTCTGTCGACCCTCTGCAGGCACAGGCAGCGCTGGGACAGGTCACCCAGTCACCAGGGGAGACGGCCGCGAGTTTTGCAGATCGGGTTGAGAAGCTGGGTCGGGCTGCGTTCCCCGAAGCAGCCCCAGTCCCCACCGAAGCGATGGCCGATAACAGATTTTTTATGACAAATCTCACAGGTCGGTTCATTTGTGGGCTTCGGGATGAGTGGCTCCAGACAAAATTATGTTACCGGAACCCGGGGACACTATCAGAGGCAGTGTCAATGGTGAACGAGCTGCACAAACGCCAGGAGGTAGTCCAGGCGGTGCGAGCAGCCGGCCCGTTGGCAGATGGGCATGCAGGACGTGTTTCTCTTGGTTCAGCGGTGTCGGCAGTCAATGCCGGGGAGGTGGGCAGCATGCTGGATCACAGAGACGCACAGATAGCTCAGCTGGAGCAGGAGATAGGCGATCTGAGATCTTCCTTGGATGTACTCGCGGTTGCAAACGCTGGCTCTAATACAGGAGGCATGTCCAATAGGGCCACCTGCTACGGGTGTGGCGCCCCCGGGCATATGCGGCGGGATTGTCCGGCAGTGCACCGCGGTCAGCCAAGGCGCGGGGCCACCAAGGTGACATGCTTTTCGTGTGGAGGGGAGGGACACATTCGAAGAAACTGTCCGTTTGCTGCACGGGCTGGCGTTCCACTCCACCCAACCTGTTTGCTCTGTGGTCAGAGCGGACACTGGATGGCGGCATGCCGTTCTCTCCTCGACCAGATGGCTCGAGCAACGCAGTGCATTCCGGGGGCGGTACCAAAAGAGGCTCCCAGAAACAACAAGCAGGCGGAAAACTAGAAACAGCTGGTTCTGTGGGACAAGAGCCAGCTGTGTGTCGCCAGTCCCGACTAACTGCAGCAGCCGTTCGGGTCAAGTTCGGTAGCCTCGAGGTATGGGCACTGATCGATTCGGGTGCAGATTTTTCAATGGTTAAGGACGGTCTTCAACAGAGATTGAGGACAGAGCTGGGATGTGAGGTTATCACACCTTCGCGGTCAGCGAAGGGGGCCGGTGGCAGCCCTCTGAACATCGTCGAAGTGCTCTGTGAGGTCCCAATCCTGATAAAGGAAGAGCCGTTCGTGTGTCCCCGGTTGGCTGTGGTGTCGGGGCTGGTTTACGACATGATACTCGGGCGTGATTTCTGCTGTCGGTACAAGACCATCATTGACGACGAGCAGGGAGTGTCGCGCGTCAGGGGGCTGACGCTTCCTCTTCCAACATACCCTGAGATTCGCCCTCCTCGAGCGAGAGTTGATCTCGGGGATGCTGTGACCATTCCCGGTCGGTCTATCATCATGGTGGCCGCGATGGTACAACCGCTTGATGGGTCGAGTGCGGGGTTGTCAAAGGGGACTGTAAGTGGGATGGTAGAGCCGAGCCACATGGCTGACTGTGATGATCTCTTGATCCCGCGGGCTGTGGTAGCGGTCGCCTCCAATGGCACCATAGCCATCCGGTTGACGAATGTCGGAGTGGAGGACGTCCGACTCCTGAAAGGGTCCGATGTAGGGACGTTCTTCTCAATGGGAGAGACGCCGGACAACATGTGTGAGTTGTGTCCGGAGCCGGATAGCGCTGCCGACACAGTAGCGAGCTGCGAAGGTGGAGGTTCTCCACCTGATGATCCTGAAGGTGTGGATCCGGAGGTGAAACGATCACTGGCGCCGGAACTGACCGATCTGAGCGAGAGTGGGCGGGCGAAGCTGTGCGATTTATTCGCGAGTTATGGCGATGTTTTCAGTAAGCACCCTGGTGACATCGGTCAAACAAACTTAGCCAGGCACAGAATCGACACTGGTGACGCCGCCCCGATCAAACAACGGCCACGACGGGTGCCTGTAAAAGTGCGAGACCAAGTGGAGAAGCAGAAGGAGAAGATGTTACAAGACGACATCATCGAGGAGAGTGAAAGCCCGTGGTGTTCACCGGTCGTGCTCGTGCGCAAGAAGGACGGAACCTTTCGCTTCTGCGTTGACCTGAGGGCAGTGAATGGTGTCACGAAGGGCTTCGCCATGCCTCTCCCACGAATCGACGACTCACTCGATACCCTGTCGAAGGCGAGGTGGTTCACCACGCTGGACATGGCTACCGGGTATTGGCAGGTAGAGATGGCGCCTGAAGATCGAGAAAAGACAGCATTTTCAACTGGCAAAGGTCTCCATCAGTTCAAAGTCATGGCGATGGGTTTGAAGAACGCGAGTGGCACATTCCAAAAGTTGATGGAACTGATCCTGGCGGGCCTCGACACCAAGAGCTGTCTGGTGTATCTGGATGACGTGATTCTGTTCAATAGGACTGAGGAAGAACATTTAGCCACACTCCAGGAAGTTTTCAGGCGGATCCGAGCGGCAAGGTTGAAGCTCAAAGCACAAAAATGTCTGTTCGCGCGTAGAGAGGTGACCTTCCTTGGCCATCTCGTCTCTGAGGAGGGGATCCGTCCAGATCCACACAACGTGGAAAAGGTCATGGCCTGGCCGCTGCCTGTATCGGAAGAGGAAATGAAGAGTTTCTTGGGTCTGTGCGGGTATTACGCACGTTTCATTCATGGATACGCGGCGATCACAAAGCCTCTCAGAGACGCATCAGTGACGGAGGGGCGAATCAAATGGTCAGAGCCCATGCGAAGCGCATTCGAGCGGCTGAAGTCAACCCTGGCATCACCTCCTGTATTGGCGCTGCCGACATGTGAAGGGACGTTCGTCATGTACACCGACGCGTGTAACTCAGCGGTTGGTGTTGTGCTAGCTTAGCGCACTGGGGATGTGGAAAAGGTGATCGCGTACGAGAGCAAGGCGCTGACGAAACAGCAATCGAAATGGCCCACTTACGACAAGGAGCTCTGGGCCATTGTCCATGGCATTAGACATTTCCGCCAGTATACTGTAGGAGCTAGGTTCGAAGTGGTGACCGACCACAAGCCGCTGGCAAACATTCCCGAATCGATCGCCGTAGAGCGAGATGGCACAGGACGTCGCGGTCGATGGGCGGTCGAGCTGAGTTCCTTCGACTTCAAGGTCCGGATCCGCAGCGGTGTGACGCACGGGAATGCCGATGCACTGTCCCGTAGGCCGCCACAGGTATCAGCCGGCATCAGATTCGACGAACCCTCAGCTCAGGGCGGTAGTGCTGGCCATCCTCCAGCCTCAGCAGATGGGCGGCGCGAGGAGACGATGCCGAACTCGGCAGTGGGCGGTTCGCCCGTGCACTCGGGGGGCGGTTCGCCTGAGGCGGTGGTAATCTCAGTGGTCCCGGCGGCTGTTTTCTCCGAGCTGACTGTGGGATCAGCGTCATCCACCACGACAAGGCCAACAGCCACGGGGCACAGTGGAGAAGACCAGACCCTTCCTCATTCACTCTCCAAGGCACAGGCTGACGATCCAACACTGTCCGAGCTGAGAGAAGCGTGTGGGAAGAAGGAAATACCTAAGCCATCAGATTTCGCAGGGTGGAGCGTGCTTAGGAAGCACTGGACCAAAGTACGGGTTCGAAATGGGGTAATCGGAGTCGCCTCTGGTCAGCAATTCCAGGCGGCCGTACCTCAGACCATACGGACCGAGATCATCCGACTGGCGCACGATGACCCTTCATGCGGGCACATGGGACGAAGACGGACTATCGCCCGGGTAAAAGCTCGGTTTGTCTGGCCAGGGATGAATGAGGACATCAGAGGCTTCTGTGCCTCATGCACGCTGTGCCAGCGACGGTATAAGCCCGCGCCCAAGCGGCGGGCCCCGATGGTCACCGAGGTCGCATCTCGGCCCTTCGAGAGGATAGCCATGGACATCACGGAGATGCCTGTGTCATCAAAGGGGAATAGATACGTTCTCGTGGTCATGGACTACTTCTCGAAGTTTGTGCGAATTTTTCCGATGCCAAACCAGAAGACAGAGACGGTGATGGAGGAACTCCTTCACTGGATCCAGGAGCTTGGGGTCCCCGAGCGGATTCATACGGATCAGGGTGCCCAGTTCGAGTCGCTGATGATGCGGGAGCTGTACAAGAAGCTCGGCATCCACAAGACCAGGACGACACCATATCATCCACAGAGCGATGGTATGGTGGAGCGCTTCATGCGGACGCTGAAGGACATGGTGTCGAAATATATCGACAGCCAGGGCCTCGATTGGGATGGGGGTATCAGGTCGTACGCGATGGCCTACAACTCGTCTGTCCATGAGACCACCGGGTACACTCCATTCTATCTGATCCATGGCTTCGAGCCTCGTCTACCTCTGGACGTGGTCTACGGTCCAGCTGACGCTATAATGCCAGCCCAAACGTTCCTGAACAGCCGGCTGAAAACCATGAGACAGGCGTGTGTACAAGTGAAGGCAGCTTCGTCCAGAGCGGCTGCTCGAATGGCGGTTCGCCATGATAGCAGGGTGAGGTACACTGCGTACTCCATAGGGTCGAGAGTATGGGTACGTGACTACACCGCTGCTGTAGGTGGAAAACCGAAGTTGGGCTTGCCGTTCAAAGGGCCAGCGACCATCATCGATAAGCGAGGGACACCAGGAAAGGAGGTCACGTACAAAGTGCAAGATGGGAATGGCAAGACGCGCCGTGTACACCACAACGACCTGAAGTGGTTCATCCCCCGACTGAACGACCCGACACAGTTGACTTCTCCTGATCCTTGCAATCGGTCCAGAGACGGTGAGGTCCCGGGGGAGGGAAGGGTGAGGGACGCTTTGGGGCATCAGCACAACGTACATGTGCCCCTCATGCTGCTGATGGGAACCAAGGGAGCTCCGGATGGGCAGGCCAGGAACGCTCAGAGGGAGGTAGTGCCTTCAGCGCCATACATAACGAGGTCGGGGCGGGTTTCGCGGCCGCCTGAGCGTTACCAGGCGGGAGACTGAGAGAACCGGGGTCTGATATCTGGTGCTTCAGTTCGATCGTGCATATGGGATGTGTGTATTCTGGTGCAAGACGTAATAGTATACTGTGTATTTGCTCATATCTGATTTATGCATAGGTCATTGTGTGCCAAAGAGGTGGAACATGTAATGAGTCAATAAAAGCTTTTCAGATGGACTCCAGGGACCCTGAGCTGGACCGCCTCTGGGTGGCGCTCAACGAGGAGAGGACGAGGAGAGAGCTGGAAACCAAGGAGCTCCGCAACGCTATAACGGAACTGAGGGGGAGCGGCTCGGTGGTGGCAACACCGCCGGCAGCGGCTGCACCTTCTGCCAGGCTGGCTGAGACTCGGAGAGGAGTAGGTGTCGCACGGTTGGAGGCCGCCTCGGATGTGTTTTTGTTACGTGTGTGCTATTGTTAGTTTGGTGGAGGTTGGGGAGTACGAGGGTGTTCCGGTGCTGTTCATTGGGTTGGTGTTTTACACTGTATCAGTGTACTGCCCTACTCCATGTTTCGTTTAAGGGGGAGGGGTGTTACGGGCGGCGGCTGCCTGGCACCGCCGGGCGCCGCGTGCCTGGCGCCGCCCTTGGCCGCTGACCCGACACCGGGTCACGTGACCCGCCTCTGGCGGTGGGCCGGAGCGGAGCGGAGCGGGGAGCGGCGCGGCGGGCATTCGGGCGAGGACGGTCACGGCGACCGGCTGTTATCACTGTGTACGCCCAATACAGAGTACGAGAAGACGTTTGAGTTTCAGTGTGCGCTCCCGCAACAGATCGGGCTACGGGCTACGGGCTACGGGCTACGGGCTACGGGCTACGGGCTACGGGCTACGGGCTACGGGCTACGGGCTACGGGCTACGGGCTACGGGCTACGGGCTACGGGCTACGGGCTACGGGCTACGGGCTACGGGCTACGGGCTACGGGAACGGGATACGGGATACGTGAACTTGGTTACCTTCGCATTGCGGAGCAAGCAGGCCACACTTGTTTTCTACTATTTATAGTAGAACTCTCAAAGTCCCTCTGGTAAAACAATGAAATCCACTGTCCTGACAGTAGGCTCACTCCATCGAAAATGCTCAAGGAGGACCCCGGGGACGGGGCCGGGGTACTGTCGACTAGATAACTAGTTACGCAGACTGGTTATTGATTCGACTCTGATTGAATCAATTGGAATCGTTCAATCAAAATTCCTTGAATTAACAAATTATCGATTCACCACCCGAATCGATACTTTTGATTCATGAATCGTGCTTGAATCAAAACCCGCATGGAATCAAGGCTGATTGAATCAAAAGAGTTAACGCTTCTTAACGATTGACGTGCACATGGTAAATTGTGCAAATACATGCAGTTCCAGTGGCTACATTCATTTGTACCGAAATAGTATTGCTGTAACAATGTTCTAATGATCATATATATGTATGTTTCCATTTTTATTGATTTGACAAATTCACCACATATATTTACATGTTGAATCAAACGTGAATCGATAAAAATACTTGTTTTGATTCTTTGAATCGGAAAGTATCAATTATCAAAGTTTGTATCTGTGAATCGAGCGGTGATTGAATCATTCAGATTCCAAAATCAATCATGATTGAATCGTTCCAAAAAAGTTGAATCAATAACCAGTCAGAACTGGTATATATTTTTCCGTCGGTAATATGGGTGAAACTAAATTATTGACAATCAAGAGCTGAAACGCAACAGCTAATTTAAAAAAAAGTAAATGTAGGTACATACATAGTACATACTGATTACTGACGTGATGAATATGATGATTACCTAAATGAATAATACATCTGAAGTGGTTTTAACGATCAGTATTTCTAAGGACATGATCGCTTAGTAGCGTTTCCCAGGAATGACATAGTAATTATTTTTACTGGCATGTTGACCCCCGAGTACTTCATGAGGAGCATTTTGTCACCGACCTTATCCATAAAAACAGAACACTTTACCACCCCTGGTCTTGATGACCCACAGACGCCTCTATCGGCGAAATTTTGAATTATGTCATCACGTAATCTTGATCACTGAGCGGAATAGGTTATCACGTGATTCAAAGGGCCTGCACCCTCATATTCCGCATAAGAAAAATCACGAATTTTAACTGACCGGACCCCGGTCAGTGCGCGTGTACTCCCGGAGCCCGTAGTCCGTAGCCCGTAGCCCGTAGCCCGTAGCCCGTAGCCCGTAGCCCGTAGCCCGAAGCCCGTAGCCCGTAGCCCGTAGCCCGTAGCCCGTAGCCCGTAGCCCGTAGTTCGTAGCCTGTAGCCCGTAGCCCGTAGCCCGTAGCCCGTAGCCCGTAACCCGTAGCCTGTAACCCGTAGCCCGTAACCCGTAGCCCGTAACCCGTAGCCCGTAACCCGTAGCCTGTAACCCGTAGTCCGTAGCCCGTATCCCGTTCCCGTATCCCGTTCCCGTATCCCGTTCCCGTATCCCGTTCCCGTATCCCGTTCCCGTATCCCGTTCCCGTATCCCGTTCCCGTATCCCGTTCCCGTATCCCGTTCCCGCATCCCGTATCCCGTATCCCGTATCCCGTATCCCGTATCCCGTATCCCGTATCCCGTATCCCGTTCCCGTATCCCGTTCCCGTATCCCGTTCCCGTATCCCGTTCCCGTATCCCGTTCCCGTATCCCGTTCCCGTATCCCGTTCCCGTATCCCGTTCCCGTATCCCGTTCCCGTATCCCGTTTCCGTATCCCGTTCCCGTAGCCCGTTCCCGTGTCGCGCTCCCGTATCCCGTATCCCGTATCCCGTATCCCGTATCCCGTATCCCGTATCCCGTTCCCGTATCCCGTTCCCGTATCCCGTTCCCGTATCCCGTTCCCGTATCCCGTTCCCGTATCCCGTTCCCGTATCCCGTTCCCGTATCCCGTTCCCGTATCCCGTTTCCGTATCCATTTCCCGTATCCCGTTCCCGTATCCCGTTCCCGTATCCGGTTCCCGTATCCCGTTCCCGTATCCCGTATCCCGTTCCCGTATCCCGTATCCCGTATCCCGTATCCCGTTCCCGTATCCCGTATCCCGTATCCCGTATCCCGTTCCCGTTTCCGTATCCCGTTCCCGTATCCCGTTCCCGTATCCCGTATCCCGTTCCCGTATCCCGTATCCCGTTCCCGTATCCCGTTCCCGTATCCCGTATCCCGTATCCCGTATCCCGTATCCCGTATCCCGTATCCCGTTCCCGTTTCCGTATCCCGTTCCCGTATCCCGTTCCCGTATCCCGTTCCCGTATCCCGTTCCCGTATCCCGTTCCCGTATCCCGTTCTCGTATCCCGTTCCCGTATCCCGCTCCCGTATCCCGCTCCCGTATCCCGTTCACGTTCCCGTTCCCGTATCCCGTATCCCGTATCCCGTATCCCGTATCCCGTTCCCGTATGCCGTTCCCGTATCCCGTTCCAATAGCCCATAGCCCGTATCCCGTAGCCCGTTCCCGTATTGCATATACCGTTTCCGAATCCCGTTCCCGTCCCGAACATCACCAATTTCGGTTAGGCTTTACAATAAAGAGTTCAGAATTTAAATATGCGTCAATTTGGTATCCGCCGACGGAGGTTCGTGTTTTGCTTAGCATGCTTGTCACTATGCCGATATTTTGCCGACACAAATTGATCTGGAGCGAAATATTTTGATGTAATGCTTTATTACGCCGAATAAAAAAGGGTTGAAAACATTATATCAACACTGCCATTATAATGTTCATGTTTGTCAATATGAATACATTTGGGGTGGTTATTGGTCAGAAATTATTGCGCTTTACAGCTGTATATTTTTGTATTGTCTACCGCCCTCCGTTGTTGACGATATGGCAGTGTGATGCAATACATATTCTAAAATGGTTAATTTATATATTCCAGACCGATTTAAGCTATTAAATATTTAACAGAAAGCTTCTGTTTTCATGTACAATAAAGCCGGTACCTTCGTCTGCAAAATTACGTTGGTTTCAGCTCTTCAATTCTCATAGGTTCGGAGCACTAAATTAAATCGTAAAGGACGACATAAAAGCGTGATTTAAGTTTGAGAAGCCATTAACTTTGCACGCACCACGCGCCGTTCGCCGAACCACATTGCATACGCCAGCCTGTTAATTGTTCTACACGCCTGTGTGTGTTGCATGCCGATCGGACGCATAGTCTCCGAGATATCAACCTGGGATTGCATCATGTTTCGCGATTCTTCGCATTTTTCACACATTTCGCTCCGGGTTTTCCACGTGTTAAGCCAATGGAGAAAAAGTCGTTTTTGCAGCTCGTGCCACGCGCTCATTGTGCACCCCAGCGAGCCCGTTTCTTGACACAGCACGTCGTTGAAATGTCACCTGGATCGTGTAAAAATGTCATCCATCTGCTCGCAATAGTTTAGGCTGCTCAGCTGAGCAAAGAATAAAACTGCAAAATGGCCGCAGACAGACAGACACACGCACCTTACTCAAATAGTAAGTTAGACAAGCGCCTTTGGCGCTCGCTTCGCTGAGCGAGAACAAAACGATTTATGCATTTATATGCATTGCAAGTCGATTTATGCATTTAGATGTATTGCAAATCGATGTATGCATTTAGATGTATTGCAAATCGACTAATGCATGTATATGTGTGGGAAAACAAGTTTTGGTTCAAGTACGTTCTGCTGGCTTGCTATCACTGTGTTGGCAGTACGTTCCCGTCTTTGTCCAGTGTCCAATTCCCGCACCTGTCCCGTTCCAATATTTCATTATCGTTTCCCGTTCCCGTATCCTGTTCCTGAGTCCGTTCCCGTATCACGTTCACATATCCTGTTCCTGAAATATGTTGCCGTTCCGAACTTGACCAGTTGCGTGTGTGCTTTACATTCCGTCCCATCCCATTTCCGTCCCGTTTCCGTCCCGTTTCCGTCCCGTTTCCGTCCCGTTTCCGTCCCGTTTCCGTCCCGTTTCCGTCCCGTTTCCGTCCCGTTTCTGTCCCGTTTCCGTCCCGTTTCCGTCCCGTTTCCGTCCCGTTTCCGTCCCGTTTCCGTCCCGTTTCCGTCCCGTTTCCGTCCCGTTTCCGTCCCGTTTCCGTCCCGTTTCCGTCCCGTTTCCGTCCCGTTTCCGTCCCGTTTCCGTCCCGTTTCCGTCCCGTTTCCGTCCCGTTTCCGACCCGTTTCCGTCCCGTTGCCGTCCCGTTTCCGTCCCGTTTCCGTCCCGTCGTCCCGTTCCCGTCCCGTTCCCGTCCCGTCCCGTTCCCGTCCCGTTCCCGTCCCGTTCCCGTCCCGTTCCCGTCCCGTTCCCGTCCCGTTCCCGTCCCGTTCCCGTCCCGTTCCCGTCCCGTTCCCGTTCCCGTCCCGTTCCCGTCCCGTTCCCGTCCCGTTCCCGTCCCGTTCCCGTCCCGTTCCCGTCCCATTCCCGCAACGTCCCCGTCCCCGTCCCCGTCCCCGTCCCCGTCCCCGTCCCCGTCCCCGTCCCCGTCCCCGTCCCCGTCCCCGTCCCCATCCCCGTCCCCGTCCCCGTCCCCGTCTCCGTCCCCGTCCTCGTCCTCGTCCTCGTCCTCGTCCTCGTCCACGTCCCCGTCCCCGTTCATGTCCCCGTCCCCGTCCCCGTCCCCGTCCCCGTCCCCGTCCCCGTCCCCGTCCCCGTCCCCGTCCCCGTCCCCGTCCCCGTCCCCGTCCCCGTCCCCGTCCCCGTCCCCGTCCCCGTCCCCGTCCCCGTCCCCGTCTCCGTCCCCGTCCCCGTCCCCGTCCCCGTCCCCGTCCCCGTCCCCGTCCCCGTCCCCGTCCCCGTCCCCGTCCCCGTCCCCGTCCCCCCGTTCCCGTCCCCGTCCCCGTCCCCGTCCCCGTCCCCGTCCCCGTCCCTGTCCTGTCCCGTTCCCGTTTAAGTCCCGTTTTCGTCCCTGTCCCGATCCCGTCCCTGTCCCGTTCCTGTCCTGTTACCGTCCCCGTCCCCGTCCCCGTCCCCGTCCCCGTCCCCGTCCCCGTCCCCGTCCCCGTCCCCGTCCCCGTCCCCGTCCCCGTCCCCGTCCCCGTCCCCGTCCCCGTCTCCGATCCCGTCCCCGTCCCCGTCCCCGTCCCCGTCCCCGTCCCCGTCCCCGTCCCCGTCCCCGTCCCCGTCCCCGTCCCCGTCCCCGTCCCCGTCCCCGTCCCCGTCCCCGTCCCCGTCTCCGTTTCCGATCCCGTCCCCGTCCCCGTCCCCGTCCCCGTCCCCGTCCCCGTCCCCGTCCCCGTCCCCGTCCCCGTCCCCGTCCCCGTCCCCGTCCCCGTCCCCGTCCCCGTCTCCGATTCCGTCCCCGTCTCCGTCCCCGTCCCCGTCCCCGTCCCCGTCCCCGTCCCCGTCCCCGTCCCCGTCCCCGTCCCCGTCCCCGTCCCCTTCGCGTTCCCCGAATCCCGTTTCCAAATCCTGGTCCCGAATCCCGTTCCCGAATCCCGTTACGGAATCCCGTTCCCGAATCCCGCTCCCGAAACCCGTTCCCGTATCCCGTTCCCGTATCCCGTTCCCGTATCCCGTTCCCGTATCCCGTTCCCGTATCCCGTTCCCGTATCCCGTTCCCGTATCCCGTTCCCGTATCCCGTTCCCGTATCCCGTTCCCGTATCCCGTTCCCGTATCCCGTTTCCGTATCCCGTTCCCGTAGCCCGTTCCCGTGTCGCGCTCCCGTATCCCGTATCCCGTATCCCGTATCCCGTATCCCGTTCCCGTATCCCGTTCCCGTATCCCGTTCCCGTATCCCGTTCCCGTATCCCGTTCCCGTATCCCGTTCCCGTATCCCGTTTCCGTATCCATTTCCCGTATCCCGTTCCCGTATCCCGTTCCCGTATCCGGTTCCCGTATCCCGTTCCCGTATCCCGTATCCCGTTCCCGTATCCCGTATCCCGTATCCCGTATCCCGTTCCCGTATCCCGTATCCCGTATCCCGTATCCCGTATCCCGTTCCCGTTTCCGTATCCCGTTCCCGTATCCCGTTCCCGTATCCCGTATCCCGTTCCCGTATCCCGTATCCCGTTCCCGTATCCCGTTCCCGTATCCCGTATCCCGTATCCCGTATCCCGTATCCCGTATCCCGTATCCCGTATCCCGTATCCCGTATCCCGTATCCCGTATCCCGTATCCCGTTCCCGTTTCCGTATCCCGTTCCCGTATCCCGTTCCCGTATCCCGTTCCCGTATCCCGTTCCCGTATCCCGTTCCCGTATCCCGTTCCCGTATCCCGTTCTCGTATCCCGTTCCCGTATCCCGCTCCCGTATCCCGCTCCCGTATCCCGTTCACGTTCCCGTTCCCGTATCCCGTATCCCGTATCCCGTATCCCGTATCCCGTATCCCGTTCCCGTATGCCGTTCCCGTATCCCGTTCCAATAGCCCATAGCCCGTATCCCGTAGCCCGTTCCCGTATTGCATATACCGTTTCCGAATCCCGTTCCCGTCCCGAACATCACCAATTTCGGTTAGGCTTTACAATAAAGAGTTCAGAATTTAAATATGCGTCAATTTGGTATCCGCCGACGGAGGTTCGTGTTTTGCTTAGCATGCTTGTCACTATGCCGATATTTTGCCGACACAAATTGATCTGGAGCGAAATATTTTGATGTAATGCTTTATTACGCCGAATAAAAAAGGGTTGAAAACATTATATCAACACTGCCATTATAATGTTCATGTTTGTCAATATGAATACATTTGGGGTGGTTATTGGTCAGAAATTATTGCGCTTTACAGCTGTATATTTTTGTATTGTCTACCGCCCTCCGTTGTTGACGATATGGCAGTGTGATGCAATACATATTCTAAAATGGTTAATTTATATATTCCAGACCGATTTAAGCTATTAAATATTTAACAGAAAGCTTCTGTTTTCATGTACAATAAAGCCGGTACCTTCGTCTGCAAAATTACGTTGGTTTCAGCTCTTCAATTCGCATAGGTTCGGAGCACTAAATTAAATCGTAAAGGACGACATAAAAGCGTGATTTAAGTTTGAGAAGCCATTAACTTTGCACGCACCACGCGCCGTTCGCCGAACCACATTGCATACGCCAGCCTGTTAATTGTTCTACACGCCTGTGTGTGTTGCATGCCGATCGGACGCATAGTCTCCGAGATATCAACCTGGGATTGCATCATGTTTCGCGATTCTTCGCATTTTTCACACATTTCGCTCCGGGTTTTCCACGTGTTAAGCCAATGGAGAAAAAGTCGTTTTTGCAGCTCGTGCCACGCGCTCATTGTGCACCCCAGCGAGCCCGTTTCTTGACACAGCACGTCGTTGAAATGTCACCTGGATCGTGTAAAAATGTCATCCATCTGCTCGCAATAGTTTAGGCTGCTCAGCTGAGCAAAGAATAAAACTGCAAAATGGCCGCAGACAGACAGACACACGCACCTTACTCAAATAGTAAGTTAGACAAGCGCCTTTGGCGCTCGCTTCGCTGAGCGAGAACAAAACGATTTATGCATTTATATGCATTGCAAGTCGATTTATGCATTTAGATGTATTGCAAATCGATGTATGCATTTAGATGTATTGCAAATCGACTAATGCATGTATATGTGTGGGAAAACAAGTTTTGGTTCAAGTACGTTCTGCTGGCTTGCTATCACTGTGTTGGCAGTACGTTCCCGTCTTTGTCCAGTGTCCAATTCCCGCACCTGTCCCGTTCCAATATTTCATTATCGTTTCCCGTTCCCGTATCCTGTTCCTGAGTCCGTTCCCGTATCACGTTCACATATCCTGTTCCTGAAATATGTTGCCGTTCCGAACTTGACCAGTTGCGTGTGTGCTTTACATTCCGTCCCATCCCATTTCCGTCCCGTTTCCGTCCCGTTTCCGTCCCGTTTCCGTCCCGTTTCCGTCCCGTTTCCGTCCCGTTTCCGTCCCGTTTCCGTCCCGTTTCTGTCCCGTTTCCGTCCCGTTTCCGTCCCGTTTCCGTCCCGTTTCCGTCCCGTTTCCGTCCCGTTTCCGTCCCGTTTCCGTCCCGTTTCCGACCCGTTTCCGTCCCGTTGCCGTCCCGTTTCCGTCCCGTTTCCGTCCCGTTTCCGTCCCGTCGTCCCGTTCCCGTCCCGTTCCCGTCCCGTCCCGTTCCCGTCCCGTTCCCGTCCCGTTCCCGTCCCGTTCCCGTCCCGTTCCCGTCCCGTTCCCGTCCCGTTCCCGTCCCGTTCCCGTTCCCGTCCCGTTCCCGTCCCGTTCCCGTCCCGTTCCCGTCCCGTTCCCGTCCCATTCCCGCAACGTCCCCGTCCCCGTCCCCGTCCCCGTCCCCGTCCCCGTCCCCGTCCCCGTCCCCGTCCCCGTCCCCGTCCCCGTCCCCGTCCCCGTCCCCGTCCCCGTCCCCGTCCCCGTCCCCGTCCCCGTCCCCGTCCCCGTCCCCGTCCCCGTCCCCGTCTCCGTCCCCGTCCTCGTCCTCGTCCTCGTCCTCGTCCTCGTCCTCGTCCACGTCCCCGTCCCCGTTCATGTCCCCGTCCTCGTCCCCGTCCCCGTCCCCGTCCCCGTCCCCGTCCCCGTCCCCGTCCCCGTCCCCGTCCCCGTCCCCGTCCCCGTCCCCGTCCCCGTCTCCGTCTCCGTCCCCGTCCCCGTCCCCGTCCCCGTCCCCGTCCCCGTCCCCGTCCCCGTCCCCGTCCCCGTCCCCGTCCCCGTCCCCGTCCCCGTCCCCGTCCCCGTCCCCGTTCCCGTTCCCGTTCCCGTTCCCGTTCCCGTCCCCGTCCCCGTCCCCGTCCCCGTCCCCGTCCCCGTCCCCGTCCCTGTCCTGTCCCGTTCCCGTTTAAGTCCCGTTTTCGTCCCTGTCCCGATCCCGTCCCTGTCCCGTTCCTGTCCTGTTACCGTCCCCGTCCCCGTCCCCGTCCCCGTCCCCGTCCCCGTCCCCGTCCCCGTCCCCGTCCCCGTCCCCGTCCCCGTCCCCGTCCCCGTCCCCGTCTCCGATCCCGTCCCCGTCCCCGTCCCCGTCCCCGTCCCCGTCCCCGTCCCCGTCCCCGTCCCCGTCCCCGTCTCCGTTTCCGTTTCCGATCCCGTCCCCGTCCCCGTCCCCGTCCCCGTCCCCGTCCCCGTCCCCGTCCCCGTCCCCGTCCCCGTCCCCGTCCCCGTCCCCGTCCCCGTCCCCGTCCCCGTCCCCGTCTCCGATCCCGTCCCCGTCCCCGTCCCCGTCCCCGTCCCCGTCCCCGTCCCCGTCCCCGTCCCCGTCCCCGTCCCCGTCCCCGTCCCCGTCCCCGTCCCCGTCCCCGTCCCTGTCCCCGTCCCCTTCGCGTTCCCCGAATCCCGTTTCCAAATCCTGGTCCCGAATCCCGTTCCCGAATCCCGTTACGGAATCCCGTTCCCGAATCCCGCTCCCGAAACCCGTTCCCGTATCCCGTTCCCGTATCCCGTTCCCGTATCCCGTTCCCGTATCCCGTTCCCGTATCCCGTTCCCGTATCCCGTTCCCGTATCCCGTTCCCGTATCCCGTTCCCGTATCCCGTTCCCGTATCCCTTTCCCGTTCTCGTATCTCGTTCCCGAATCCCGTTCCCGAATCCCGTTCCCGAATCCCGTTCCCGAATCCCGTTCCCGAATCCCGTTCCCGAATCCCGTTCCCGAATCCCGTTCCCGAATCCCGTTCCCGAATCCCGTTCCCGAATCCCGTTCCTGAATCCCGTTCCCGAATCCCGTTCCCGAATCCCTAATCCCGTTCTCTCTGGGCTTTAGAATAAAGAGTTCGGAAATTAGATATCCGCCAATTTGAAATTCGCCGAACGGAGGTTCGTATTTTGTGTAGCATGCTTTTCAGGGGCAGACGCAGCCTTCACCTTTGGGGGGAGGGAGCCAACTTGGCAAAAGGGCCCTTGCCAGCAAAAGGGCCCTTGCCAGCAAAAGGGCCCTTGCCAGCAAAATGGCCCTTTGCTTACTAAATAAAATTCAGCATCGCAACCAGGCACGAAGCCAGTATTTTTCTCAGGGAGGGGCCCAATACCTTTTCACCTGCCGAGTGGGGGGTACAGTCGAAGATATTTCTAACTCGATTCTTTCCATGCAACGCCCATAGACACGCAATGTTAAAGCTTGAGGGAATCCCATTTTATCTAGTGTAAACTGGATCCCTTAGGGGAGGGTTATTTTGACATTTGACCTCAAGGTCAGGTCAATATCAGGCAAAAAGAGTCAAATTTTGAAATCCAACATTTGCAATAAACGATATATAGTAATGGTTATTTTGACATTTGACCTCAAGGTCAGGTCAATATCAGGCAAAAAGAGTCAAATTTTGAAATCCAACATTTGCAATAAACGACATATGTTGACGGTCCAGCTGTGTCACAGCAATCCAATGTTGCAATTTGTTTTTGTGTACGATGTCTAAAAATGTCAAAATATGCGATTTGAAAAAAATGCGTCCATCAAATTCAACACTTTATTAGAGTCATTTAGTGGTCAAAAATAAACTTATTTCTTTGCGATTTGGCAGTCACTCATTAGAGGTGGTTTTCTGACATATAGTCCGTTTTTTTTTAAAATCTTAACATTTTTTATTTTGTAAACTTTGAAAAAAAAATACTTTTTTTTTATTTTGGGGGTCAGAAAACAAAATTTTCATCGATCAAACTTTCTATCTAAACATTCTATCATCGATCAAACTTTCGTCCATTTTGGACCGAAAATGGCGTGACATGACGTCACTAAAACGTTATTTGCTCAAAAACTTCTCCACCGATGTTCTTCAAAATTTATAGGAAGACGTTAAATCGATGCCGGATGAGGTACTGAAAGTTTCGCGTTAATATATAGTGCCCTTTTGAAGCTATAGCGAAAATCCGGGAGGGGGTAAAAATTTACCCCCCCCCCTCCCCCCAGCGCGGCGCGGGTTAAAGTCCAATTTGCTCAAAAGTGGTCGCAATCGATTCCTTGGGTCAAATTACATCGAAGGCGTAATTTTCAGATCTTCAGGTCATGCCATTCGAGGTAAAATTTCGATCTAATGGCGATTTACCGCAATATTGCGATAGGCGTTTTAACCTCATCCATCATCCTCCCTTAATAGGGGAGGTTTCATTATTGCTATGTAAACACGACTACTGTGTGTTTCATGTAAACATAATTCCCTTTTTAATGTCATAGAATAGTGCCTGTCGATTAATTGCTTCCGATCTCTTCATCTTACCGCTTATCAGGAGCGTCGCACTGGGGTGGCCCGGGGGCTGGGCACCCACAGGTTCGCTCGTTGAAACCCTCTCCGGCACCCTAGGTTTCGCAGGAATTTAACATTAGCCCTATAGCGCCCCCCCCCCCATACACACAGAGGCGGGGTTATCTCACACCTCTGGTTGGCCCCCTCACTCAGTTTTGTGGGGACGCCCCTACCGCTTACGCATAACTGGTTCAGGTCAGGTTATAAACTTTAGTACTGATTCAATGAAAGTTTTTACTTGAGCAATTAGCAAAGACATGAAGTGCAAACGCTTACGACTTATCGAATCCGGAATCACATAGATTTAAAATAGCAGATAATCAAACCTACCTCCCTTCCAGTTCCGAAACCTTTCCCTAGGGAAACCCTGGACCAGGGGAAACCCTGGACACCCGCGGGTACTACCTTGGGCTCAGGGGCCCATTTTTACTTTCATTTATGAGTCCCTCAGTGACTCAGTCGGCTTCATATGGCTCTCTGTCGACCTCTCTGTTGAGGGCCGACAGATAGCCCTATGACACAGAGACAGAGACGGTCCTCTGTTGGCCTGAGAGGGTCCTCTGTCGGTCTGAGAGGGCCCTCCGTCGGCCTGAGAGGGCCCTCCGTCGTCCTGAGAGGACCCTCCGTCGGCATGAGAGGGCCCTCTGTCGGCCTGAGAGTTCCCTCTGTCGGTCTGAGAGGGCCCTCCGTCGGCCTGAGAGGGCCCCTCTGTCGGCCTGAGAGGGCCCTCTGTCGACCTGAGAGGGCCCTAATTCGGCCTAAGAGTCCTCTGTCGGGCTCAGACTGCACTCCATCGACCTGAGAGGGCCCTCCGTCGGCCTGGGAGGGCCCTCCGTCGGCCTGAGAGGGCCCTACGTCGGCCTAAGAGAGCTCTCTGTCGGACTCAGACTGTACTCCATCGACCTGAGAGGGCCCTCGGTCGGACTGGGAGGGCCCTCTGTCGAACTGAGAGAGCCCTCTGTCGGCCTGAGAGGGCCCTCCGTCGGCCTGAGAGGACCCCTCTGTCGGCCTGAGAGGGACCTCTGTTGGTCTGAGAGGGCCCTCTGTCGACCTGAGAGAGCCCTCTGTCGGCCTGAGGGCCCTCCGTTGGCCTGAGAGGGCCCCTCTGTCGGCATGAGAGGGCCCTCTGTTGGCCTGAGAGTTCCCTCTGTCGGTCTGAGAGTTCCCTCTGCCGGCCTGAGAGGGCCCTCTGTCGGCCTGAGAGGACCCTCTGTAGACCTGAGAGAGGCCTCTTTCGGCCTGAGAGGGCCCCTCTGTCGGCCTGAGAGGGCCCTCTGTCGGCCTGAGAGAGCCCTACGTCAGCCTAAGAGAGTCCTCTGTCGGGCTCAGACTGTACTCCGTCGACCTGAGAGGGCCCTCCGTCGGCCGGGGAGGGCCCTCCGTCGGCCTGGGAGGGCCCTCCGTCGGACTGAGAGGGCCCTACGTCGGCCTAAGAGAGCCCTCTGTCGGCCTGAGAGGGCCCTCTGTCGGCCTGAGAGGGCCCTCTGTCAACCTGAGAGAGCCCTCTGTCGGCCTGAGAGGGCCCTCTGTCGGCCTGAGAGGGCCCCTCTGTCGGCCTGAGAGGGCCGTCTGTCGGCCTGAGAGGGCCCTCTGTCGACCTGAGAGAGCCCTTTGTCGGCCTGAGAGGGCCCTCCGTCGGCCTGAGAGGGCCTCTCTGTCGGCCTGAGAGGGCCCTCTGTCAGCCTGAGAATTCCCTCTGTCGGTCTGAGAGGGCCCTCTGTCGGCCTGAGAGGGCCCTCTGTCGGCCTGAGAGGGCCCTACGTCAGCCCAAGAAAGCCCTCGTCGGGCTCAGACTGTACTCCTTCGATCTGAGAGGGCCCTCCGTCGGCCTGAGAGGGCCTTCTGTCGGCCCTCTGTCGGCCTGATAGGGCCCTCTGTCGACCTGAGAGAGCCCTCTGTCGGCCTGAGAGGGCCCTCCGTCGGCCTGAGAGGGCCGCTCTGTCAGCCTGAGAGGGCCCTCTGTCGGCCTGAGAGCGCCCTCTGTCGACCAAAGAGGGCCCTCTGTCGGCCTGAGAGGGCCCTACGTCGGCCTAAGAGAGCCCTCTGTCGGGCTCAGACTGTACTCCATCGACCTGAGAGGGCCCTCCATCGACCTGGGAGGGCCCTCCGTCGACGTGAGAGAGCCCTTTCTCGTCCTGAGAGTGTCCTCTGTCGGTCTGAGAGGGCCCTTTGTCGGCCTGAGAGGGCCCTCCGTCGGCCTGAGAGGGCCCCTCTGTCGGCCTGGGAGGGCCCTCCGTCTATGGCCTTAGCTTTGGGGGGGGGGGGGGGCAAAAGATATGTTGCCCCCCCCCCCCTTATGTGTCTGGGGGGGGGGGGGGCATGGCCCGGATGCCCCCCCCCCCCCTGCGACCGTCACTGATGCTTTTCACTATGCCGAGATTTTGCCGACGCAAATTGATCTGAAGCGAAATATTTCGATGCAATGCTTTATAACGACGAATAAAAAAAAGGCTGAAAGCGTGATATTAACACTGACATTATAACGTTCATGTTTGTCAATATGAATACATTTTGGGTGGTTATAGGTCAGAATTGATTGCGCTTTCCAGCTGTATATTTTTGTATTGCCCACCGCCCTCCGTTAGTGACGATATGGCGGTGTGATGAAATCAATATTCTATAACGTCCAATTTATATATTTCAGGCCGAATTAAGCTATTCAATATTTAACAGAAAGCTTCGGTTTTCACGCATGATAGAGATTGTACATAAGCCAGCAAAATTGCGTTTCTTTCAGCTCTTCAAGTCTGATAAGTTCTGAGCACTAAATTAAATCGTGAAGGACGACATAAAGGCGTGATTTGCGTTTGTGGAGCGATTACTTTGCACGCGCCACGCGCTGCTCGCCGAACCACATTGCATACGCCAGCCCGTTAATTGTTCTACACGCCTGCGTTTGTCGCATGCCGATCGGACTGATGGTTGTCGAGATATGGACCTGGGATGGCATCGTGTTTCGCGATTTTCAGCATTTTTCACACATTTCGCTTCGGTTTTTCCACGTGTTAAACCAATGGAGAAAAAATCGTTTTTGCCGCTCGTGCCACGTGCGCCACGAACGTCCCACCTAAGATTTTTCAAGTCACCGCACACCGTTGGGCGGGGCCGCGTGGCGTGCCAAAATTTCACCCACCTGCGACGCACCGTTTGGCCTGCACGTCGTCGCAACGACGACACGACTGATGTTGGCGGGCAGATTGACAATGACAGACGGATCCTGTTACTTTAGTAAGTTAGATAAATAATAGAGAATAGAAGACAAGTGTGGTCCGCTTGCTCCGCAATGCGAAGGTAACCCAGTTCCCGTATCTCGTATCTCGCTCCCGTATCCCGTTCCCGTTGCCCGTAGCCCGTAGCCCGTAGCCCGTAGCCCGTAGCCCGTAGCCCGTAGCCCGTAGCCCGTAGCCCGTAGCCCGTAGCTCGTAGCTCGTAGCCCGTAGCCCGTAGCCCGTAGCCTGTAGCCTGTAGCCCGTAGCCCGTAGCCGGTAGCCCGTAGCCCGTAGCCCGTAGCCCGTAGCCCGTAGCCCGTAGCCCGTAGCCCGTAGCCCGTAGCCCGTAGCCCGTAGCCCGTAGCCCGTAGCCCGTAGCCCGTAGCCCGTAGCCCGTAGCCCGTAGCCCGTGGCCCGTAGCCCGTAGCCCGTAGCCCGTAGCCCGTAGCCCGTAGCCCGTAGCCCGTAGCCCGTAGCCTGTAGCCCGTAGCCCGTAGCCCGTAGCCCGTAGCCCGTAGCCCGTAGCCCGTAGCCCGTAGCCCGTAGCCCGTAGCCCGTAGCTTGTAACCCGTAGCCCGTAGCCCGTAGCCCGTAGCCCGTAGCCCGTAGCCCGTAGCCCGTAGCCCGTAGCCCGTAGCCCGTAGCCCGTAGCCCGTAGCCCGTAGCCCGTAGCCCGTAGCCCGTAGCCCGTAGCCCGTAGCCCGTAGCCCGTAGCCCGTAGCCCGTAGCCCGTAGCCCGTAGCCCGTAGCCCGTAGCCCGTAGCCCGTAGCCCGTAGCCCGTAGCCCGTAGCCCGTAGCCCGTAGCCCGTAGCCCGTAGCCCGTAGCCCGTAGCCCGTTTCCCGTAGCCCGTAGCCCATAGCCCGTAGCCCGTTCGTGAATCCCGTATCCCGTTCCTGGAATCCCGTAGCCCGTAGCCCGTAGCCCGTAGCCCGTAGCCCGTAGCCCGTAGCCCGTAGCCCGTAGCCCGTAGCCCGTAGCCCGTAGCCCGTAGCCCGTAGCCCGTAGCCCGTAGCCCGTAGCCCGTAGCCCGTAGCCCGTAGCCCGTAGCCCGTAGCCCGTAGCCCGTAGCCCGTAGCCCGTAGCCCGTAGCCCGTAGCCCGTAGCCCGTAGCCCGTAGCCCGTAGCCCGTAGCCCGTAGCCCGTAGCCCGTAGCCCGTAGCCCGTAGCCCGTAGCCCGTAGCCCGTAGCCCGTAGCCCGTAGCCCGTAGCCCGTAGCCCGTAGCCCGTAGCCCGTAGCCCGTAGCCCGTAGCCCGTAGCCCGTAGCCCGTAGCCCGTAGCCCGTAGCCCGTAGCCCGTAGCCCGTAGCCCGTAGCCCGTAGCCCGAAGCCTGTAGCCCGTAGCCTGTAGCCCGTAGCATGTAGCCCGTAGCCTGTAGCCCGCAATATTTTTATGTAATGTTTTATTACGCCGAATAAAAAAGGGCTGAAACCGTTATATCAACACTGCCATTATAACGTTCATGTTTGGCAGTATGAATACATTCTGGGTGGTTATTGGTCAGAAATTATTGCGCTTTACAGCTGTATATTTTCGTATTGTCTACCGCCCTCCATTGTTGACGATATGGCGAAGTGATGAAATCAATATTCTAAAATGGTCAATTCATATTTTCCAGGCCGATTTAAGTTATTAAATATTTAACAGAAAGCTTCGATTTTCATGCATAATAAAGCCGGTACCTTCGTCTGCAAAATTACGTTTGTGTCAGCTCTTCAAGTCTCATAGGTTCGGAGCACTAAATTAAATCGTGAAGGACTTCATAAAGCCGTGATTTGCGTCTGTGTAGCCATTAACTTTGCACGTGCCACGCGCCGCTTGCCGAACCACATTGCATACGCCAGCCCGTTAATTGATCTACACGTATGTGTTTGTCGCATGCCGATCGGACGCATAGTCTCCGAGATATCGTCCTGTGATTGCATCATGTTTCGCTATTTTTCACATTTTTCACACATTTCGCCCCGGGTTTTCCACGTGTTAAGCCAATGGAGAAAAGGTCGTTTTTGTAGCTCGTGCCACGCGCTCATTATGCACCCTACGAATCCCGTTTCCTGACACTGCACGTTGTTGAAATGTCACCTGGATCGTGTGAAAATTGCATCCATCTGCTCGCAAT
Organism: Chirona hameri; assembly: GCA_036785665.1. Taxonomy (NCBI): domain Eukaryota; kingdom Metazoa; phylum Arthropoda; class Thecostraca; order Balanomorpha; family Balanidae; genus Chirona; species Chirona hameri. The sequence goes on along the minus strand of JAXIVJ010001605.1, from coordinate 21,211 downwards.
AGTTTAGGCTGCACAGCTGAGCAAAGAACAAAACTGCATTATGGCCACAGACAGACAGACACTTTTCTCAAATAGTAATATAGAACCGGTTCATTCAGCGTGACTATCCATACGTATTTTTGCGAAATTGCGTCGTTTATGGCGCAATCATGACAGTTGATTCTCGTTCTGTCGCACTGGCACTATTGTAATCAGGGGGTTGTCATCCCTGCAGCCGCCATAGGCTCAATTAGCTATAATGCCCTGCAAAAAAGAACCACGTATGTCAATCGCCCGCAAACCGTGACATATGTGGTTCTTCCTAGGCCGTGACGTCATCGATTTGGAAAATTTGGGCGCACCGACATTTGTGGCGTGGCTTATATATGGCCTTTTAGCATTAGCGAATGAGTAAGATCTTTTCCCCTTTGCTCTCAAAATAGGAGGGACTTAGCAGCAAAATGTGATTTAGATAAGTTAGAGACCTTGAATCGGTCTTTCTTTCAGGGCATATTGTTTGCAAATCGGCTCGGTAGAATTATTTATATAGTCTATCAAATATTGCGAGTTATTATTGATTTGTATAGAGGCAAGGGATTCTCCGTCCAGATGACGTTACCACCCCTGAGTCGGTTTCGGTCAAATCGCCTGATGACTCTACCTTCTTATAGGGTAGTGTTTTATCCTTTGACAAACGTGTCCATATTTTTGTTTTGTATATATGCCGCCACCCATGAACAGGTGACCAGGAATGCCCTCGATCCCAACGACGCACATCACCTTACGTTAACACCAGAAAGGAAAAAAAATGAGCGCGGGACTCCCAGCTAAGAAATGGAAGAAGAAATAAAAAAGCAAATGGAGAGAAGGTGGTGTGTTAGCTGTGGTCAAAAATAAGAAGGCAGACAGTAGTCGCTGCTGAAATCAGCAAGCGACTCCCCCCCCCCCCCCCCCCCCCCCAGCTATGCCCCTGGGAATCGTACATTCTCACTTTTTTTTATTCGCAATCAATGACAACATTCAGAGCAAGTTCCTAAATGTTGTCATTGATTGCGAATAAAACTATCATGTCTGATACATTACATTCTCACATTCACACACACGTAACCGAGTTAGTAAGGATCACAAGTGTTCGCCTCACTGTCTGCTGCCCCGATCTTGTTGATATCCAGAAAGGTTTGCCAGACAGTGAGGCAGGATACACTTCCATTCATACAAAGGTTGGGCAAGGCATGTCCTGGTCTAGGCAAGCAGAAGGTCTTTGCTGGAACCCACTGAGTCCTCCCAGCTAAGCAAAGCTTGTTGCTGTTCGGTGTCACCCAGGTTCCAGCGACAGTTAGCCGGGGTGGCTTACGCGAATGATGTAGCCTATCAAATGAATTATACTACAAGAAAGTATAAAACAAAAATAGAGGTATTTGTATTAGTCAAAACCAATATAAATCTCCATTCCTGATTTATTGTGTAACTATATTTAACTATAACTTACTTGTGCTATACCTTACAATAGCTATATAATATATCACTCATTATTTAATTATATAACTCATAATTATGTATAACTTGTGCATTGTGAAACGGTAAGTGAAAATTTAGTTAAAGTGGTTGAAATGTTCCGTGTGATTAAAAGTGTATTAAATTATGTTTATCTTTATATTTTTCCCTCATCTTCCTCATATATTTAAACATCAGTTTAAATTTGGATAAATTGCTTAGTCGAACATTGCAAATCGTTTAAAATTCCTGTTAATGTTCAAAATGGTTGTGAAATCACTAGTGTCACTGTATTTTGACCAACTTGTGAAATTATTGGTAATCTTTGACTAAGGTACCTGTCGGTGTGCCGTGCTATGCACAGTATGGCAGCATATGGTAACATCAGAAAACAGCGGCATTGTGCACCACAGCGGAATTTTCATATTTTTTGACGAAGCCGTTAAACTAAACTTAACCTAACCTAACCTATTAATAATAATAACAGCTTTGTCAGAATACATTTTGACATTGTGCACCACAACACAATTTCCATATTTTTGTTCTGATAAAGCCGTTAAAGTAAACTTAGCCTAATAAAACCTAACCTAACCCATTAACTCTCGCCCTACGGGGGCCCCTCAGGGGGGGGGGGCTGACAGCCCCCCCCCCCCCCCTGAGATTTTTCTTAAATAACTTTTTACACATGCGGCGCATCTTGCTGAAATTTGTGGTTTCTACGTTTACAACAATTATACGTATGTTGTAAACAAAAAATGAAATTACTTAAGCAGTTTGGGAGATGATCATGTTTTGATCACGTCATGTTGGTGGAAAACGAAAAATATTTGAAAAATGGTAGAAAACAGAGTTTTAAAGGAAATGAATAACACAATTCACCAAAGATACAAAATGGCATTCTCTTTAAAATGGCAATCTCGGATTTTCAAAATTTTGGGATTTTGACCCCTAAAATAAAAAATTAACTGATTTTTTTTAAAATCCCCACAAAATCAAAATTTTCAAAGATGAAAAAAAAACGGAATACATGTGAGAGAACTGAGTATGGACAATACCCATACCAAATTTCAAAGCAATATCTTCATTTTTGACTGAGTGATGGCTCCCTAAGTGTAATAAACTGATGCGTCATTTTTTTAATAACTTTTTTGACTTTTTTTTTACAAGATACGAACAAATCATTACCTTTTTTTTATTTCTGAGCCAAACTGGTCTAGAAACATGCCTTTTTATTTACATTTATCAATTTCTAATTTTGAGGTTTTCTGAAGAGCAAAATCGCTGTTGTGGACGTGGTAAATCCGAGGTCATTCACTTGACCTGGAAGGTCACCCGCTGACCTGAAACCTAAAAGTTTCATACTGTTAGATTCCTCTCATGACAGGCAACATGCTGGTTCTTACCGAATTTATATAAGTTGCTTGGTTTGGAAGTTAACAGGGGGGCCTGTCAGGCACCCCTCCCCGTAGGGCGAAGGTGAAAAATGCTCCCGTAGGGCGAGGGTTAATAATAATGGCTTCGTCAGAAGAAATATTGCAATTTCACTATGGTGCACAATGCTGCTGCCTTTCTGATGTTACCATATGACGATCTGACGTCATACCATGCTGCCATAATCTGCATAACAGAAGAGTAGTCAGCTGACGGTAATATTACGACAGACTGAAAAGTGTGTTATCTTTGACTGTCTAAAAGATGGTCTGTGGGGGTCTGGGGTAGGTTCCGCAGCGCAACGGCCAGCGAGCGAATGCGAGCGGAGCGTTCTACACGTGGATCCCTGCAACCGTAATTGCTGTAAAGGTTAGGTCAGGTTTGAATATGTATCGTTTTTGGTGACGTCATAGCTTTGGTATTACTGGTACACTTTTCTGTTTGTTGCAATACTATTCTCTTCTTTTATCAATTAAGTTTAGCCTTTGTTTTATAGTTGGCCTAATTAAGAAATAATGATACTTCAGTCTCATGACTTCAGTCTCAAAATTCGGAAAATAGTCGAAAAAAGTGTCACTATATTTCGGCACAAACCTTCATCAGGTGACTGATCAATCAGTGATGTCACCTGATGAAGGCTTGTGCCGAAATATAGTGACACTTTTTTCGACTATTTCCCGCATTTTGAGACTCAAGCCATTTGTATAGTTATTTCTCATTGACTGGGGGCCCCCTGGTTATCTTCTGAACCAATGATCGCAGCGAGACGCGCAATGCGGCAATCGAAAGCTCGCAATAAGACGAATCTAAGGCATGCTCGAAAATGTCAAAGTGAGTTCAAATGTCAGGTCACGGTCAGGTCAAAGGTCAAAATCGGCGTATTTGAGTATATGGGCCATACTTTCCATCCAAAGCCTTCGATTGCGACCAGTTTCACCCAAAGTGCTGCTTAAGGTATGATATATATCCCGCATGAGCTAAAGTTAGATTGTTGGCCAAGGTCAAGGTCAGGTCACAAAAGGTCACTATGCTCAAAATATATACGAAAATCGTGCAACACATGTTTTATGAGTTATTTTCCACGTATAATTCGATAGTGATAGTCATTTTACCACCTGACTTCATTTACGTGAAGTAAATGTCAATTGCAGGTCAAATTCAGGTCACCGAAGGTCAACAAATTAAATTGTTAAATCTAAACAAAAAAGGCATGTTGCTAAACCAGTATTGTCTCAGAAATACAGTGATGTCATTTATTTGTCTGTATCTAGTCAATACAAGCCAAAAAACGCAATTTGAAAATATGACGTCATAAGTTACCCATACTTTAGATGTCATAAGTCAGTCAAAAATAGAGATATCAGTTTGAAATTTGGCATGGTAGTTGCATAGGTATGGTTCTCAAACAGAACTTCCGGTTTTTTGAATATTTTAGAAAATTTTGATTTTGTGATCATTTTCCCTCAAAACAAAAGTTTTTTTCTTCAGTTTTTGAGGTTCAAAAACTAAAAATATAAAAAATACGAGATAGCCAGTTTTTAGCCCGTTGCAATTTTCTATCTTTTGACGTTTTGTTGATTGCATTTTTCTTCAAATGTGGCATTTGTACAGCTTGGCAAAGTTTAGCTGATTTTGGTGTAAAACTCATGTGTAGTGACGGTCACTAAATTCGCTATAACTCGAAACAAAAGTTCGACGATTTTTGTTTTGCACACAAGACGTAAACATGATTTATAAGAAGGTACCCGAAGTTTCATGTTGATAGCGCTATTAGTTTGTCAGCTATTGCGAAAATTAATCAGGGGGGGGGGCGTTAAACGCCACCCCCCCCCCCCACAGTCAATGGCGGGTTAATCATCAAAGACGTTGCTCGTTTTTAGCAAAGTTGTTCGTTTTTGCTCGTTTGTTTTTCCACTAGATAACGGTAAACGTTCATTTTTAGCAAAGGGCATACCCAGGGGCGTAGGAACTATGTTCAAGTTGGGGGGCAGGAGGCATTCTGAAGTCGATTCTGTCCATGCAACGCCCATAGACGTAATGTTAAAATCAAAAATGTGGGGGGGGGGGGGGGGTTGCCCCCTGCCCCCCCCCCCCCCCCCTGTTCCTACGCCTATGGGCATACCCTACCCACATAATAACAAATGTGTCAAGTTTCAGTTTCCAGCAGTGCTGGTATAATTCCACCGATGGCGGCCGATTGCTCATAATTTGAGCTAAGCAAACCAACCTTTTAACAGTTACATTTTAGTCGAGAAGAGCTAACATTGCTATAGTAGTGTCGTCAGCTGCCCACTGCTGTAAAAAAGCGAATCATGAAATGTATGCGTAGCACTGTATTGTTTTTGTTTGTTTACATTTTGTTATTCGGAAAAGCATGCACAAATTCATTTGTAAATGTTCTATGTCCACATATGAGAGCCCCCGCCAGCGCCACCTCGCGTTAATACGCGGCTTCACCTAGCGAGGGAGTGCACGAGCCTCCGACCAACGCACTATGTGCCAGGATCCCGATCTAGCCCGCCATAATTGGTCGGAGTGATTTATTCATTTCAATATGGGACATACATGAATATTTTCCAAATTGACCGTGGATTAAGAATATGACAAGAGTTTTTGAGTCCAATCGCACGTGGGAGTATAAACGGCACCGAAACACGGGCCTTTGCATGAAGCTTACAACAGGGAGACCGTTGCTCGCGAAATCAATGTATGCTTACGATGTAATGACAAATGGGATAAAGCAAAAATCTTGCAATGTGCATGTTTTCAGGTTAGAATGGAACCTTGGCCACACTGTGAAGTCAAAATTAAAACTAAAAGTAGGGTATTTGGTGATTCTAATGACAATTTGTGTTGACATAGCAGAAATGTCGGCACAAACTTGAATGCAGCTTCTTCGATAGTGCCAATCTAATGGATAACACGCGATATCACGGAAATACGAGTATGGTTGTGATCCTCAATGGTTCGGCTTGTTGTGACAAGTCCAATTTCCTGCCCCAACCTGCCACTGCATCCATGAGGGGTGATTATATGATTTCTGCAATGGTCCTAACCAAGTTGTGCCGACATTTCTGCTATGTCAATGCAATGCAATGCAATGCAATGCAATGCAATGGTCGTGACGGCCACCCACGCTGAGGTCCGACATCAAAGCCTCCTGGACCACACCACGGAGCGACTGCTGACAATGCAGAGATGGTGGCGACTCTGCGAGCCTCAGTGAGCGCCGAGCTGCGCCTAACGTGCGTTTTGAAGCGGGCATTGGACGGTAGTAGTTTAGTGACGGTAGTGACGGTAGTATTTGGAAACCATTAGTACGAAATGGTTTCCAAATTCATAATACTTGCTCCAAGTGCCCATGCCAATGATCTGAGGCTGAAAAAGGCTATCTGAGGTCAATAATCAATTATGGCGGGCTAGATCGGGCTCCTGGCCCATAGTGCAACGGGTCGGCGACCCGTGGGCCGACCGACCGGCCCTGGCCCTGAGGGCCTGCCGACTGGCCCTCATGATCGGTCTGGGTCTGCCAGGTCCGGACAGCGGGATGACGGGGCCTGTTGTACGAGCTGCGGATTTAGCCACGTAACACCGTAATGCTTCTTAAAGCATCCCAGACACACAAACAAATACACACTATACAGGGACTAATTCTGGAGAAATTCTGAGCTAACATACAATACAATAACATACCACCGTATACAATGTATGCAATCTACCACTATACAACAGTATAATATGGACGACTACCGTGGTAAGTGGTTTCACACAATAACGAACCGGCGCGTTCCACGAGCACAGCGTGCCAGGTCCCGAACGATCGCCTTTCCAGTGAGAATAAACTCCTCGGCGGACTTCGCCTGTAGCATCTGGCTCATCTTCCTGACCACCTCCTGCTCCAAATGCGGGCGATCTTTCAGGAAGTAATTGGTCTGATCTGATGCGTATCCTCAGAATAGGAAACATTTTTATATTTGCACATCGACATAATGGGGAGGTCACGAAATTTGCCCGAACTTTGGTTATCGATATAACAAATCTGAGATACACGAATTGTAGGTACTTATTTATGACCTTATGTGATCCTGTAAGTTTTAAATTGCTCTGTCATACACTGTGGCTGTGACACGACCGTACACTTTTTCGAAGTGGGATCACTTGACCTGACCTGGCATAGGCGTAGGAACGCGGGGGCCGGGAAGGGGGGGGGGGGCGGCAGCAATGTTAACTTCCCCCACTTTTGAACGATTTCTCCTCCTCCGATCGCTGATATTTGTTCGATATGAATGCTTTAAATGTGCACAAATATTGATGAATTTACAACCCCCCCCCCCCCAATACCATAACCCACAAGTGTAAAACCCGGGGGCCGGGAAGGCCAAGTCCCCACTTTTTAGGGTGGGGATCCAACAATATTAACTGCTCCCTACTTTTGAGCGATGTATAATTCTTCCCTGATATTGGTTGGATATGAATGCCTTTTAAGTTGGCAGAAAAATAATTAATTCACAACTTCACAATCATAGGCGTAGGAACGGTGACTGGGGGGCCATGATCCCCCACTTTTAGGCTGGGGGCCAACAATGATAACTGGCCCCTTCACTTTTGAGCGATTTCACCTTCTTCGATCACTGATATTGGTTCGAGATGAATACTTTAAAGCTGGGATAATTATTATTGATTCACACCCTCACAATCATAGGCGTAGGGAAGGGGTGCCGGGGCCACATGGCCCACTTTTTAGCCTGGGTGTCCAACAATGATAACTGGCCCCCTCACTTTTGAGCGATTTCACCCTCTTCGATCACTGATATTTGTTCGAGATAAATGCTTTAAAATTGGGAGAATAACGGTGAATTCATAACCCCGCAATGTCATAAGCATACCTAAGAACCGGGAGGCCAGGCCCCAACGTTTTAGGTCGAGGGAGCCAACAATGTTAACTGCATCCCCCAGTTTTGAGCGATTACTCCCTCTTACATCGCTGATGTTGATTCGGTATGGGTGCCTTAAAGTTGTTATGATTACACTTAATCTACAACCCTCAATATTAAAGCTCATAGACTTAGAAACTGGGGCCAGGGGACGAAGGCCATACTTTTTGGACTGGGGCCAACGATATTAACTGCTCTCCCTACCTTTTGAGCGATTTTTCCTCTTCAATCACTCGGATTGGTTCGGGCTTAAAAGTTCGGAGAAAACTTTGATTTCACAAACCCACAATAACAATCAATAGGCGTAGGCGGTGGGGGCTGAATGGCAGATGGCTATGTCCCATTTTTGTCAGCTGGGGGAAGTAATGCCATCTGACCCCTCTCCCCCATTTGAGCGATTTCTCGCTCTTCAATCACTAGAGCACTAGAGCGGTATCAGTTCGACAGGTTCGAGGTTTGAAGTTTAAAAAATAACATTTAATTCACAACCCCACACATAAGCGTAGGCACAGGTGGGGCCACCGGCCGGGGAGGAATGGCCCCCACTTCTAGGCTTGGGGATCCTTTTGAGCCGTTTCTCCCTCTTCGGTCGCTGGTATTGGTTCAATATTCGTCCGACTGAATGAAGTCCGCCCCGTAGCTCAGTCGGGAGAGCGCTAGACTATAGAATGATCTGCCCCCCCCCCCCCCCTCCCGGCAACGTGGGTTCGAGTCACTTCGGCGCTCGATATTTTGGTTCTGGTGGGGATGAGCTGTGACAGGTGGCAGCGGCCGCATTCAAGGTCAGAAGAAGCCAGTGTGCCGGGCGGCATATTTGGAAGTGTCGAGTACAAAATCCAGACCTATCATACTAAAGGTCCATAAGTCAGTCAAAAATATAGACATTGCTTTGAAATTCGGTTTGGGCATCGTCGATACATCGTTCTTTAATATCTATTACAATTGTGTATTATGTTTTACAAAAATGATTTGGTGTATTTTTCTCTCCACAAAATCAAAATTTTCAAACACATAAAAAAACGGAATATATATTTGGAGAACCAAGTATGGACGATGCCAAAACCAAATTACAAAGCAATATTTATATTTTTGACTTACGTATAGCTCCCTAAGTATGATAGGTCTGGATGTTTTATTCGACATTTCCAAATATGCGGCAGGACGAACCTTTGCCTTTGCGAACCCTTTAGATCCATCCACTTTTGGGTGATTAATCCCTCTACGATCGCTCGTATTGATTCAATATAATTACTTATCTCGCGCCCCGCTGAGGGAGTCAGAATCTGTCCCCTTCCCGAATTTTCTCAATAACTTAGAAACTGTTTGAGAGATCAACGCCAAGCTTTGTGCTGTTTATGCTACATCAATTTTATATATTCCTTTGAAAAGTTCATGAAGTCGGTCTAGCACTTTGGGAGATAATGACATTTTGTGATGCCATGTCACGCCGTTGTTGGTGAAATAACGATAAATGTTTGAAAATTAGTATAAATCGAGTTTTGAAGTAAATTGCAAATAAAAAGCGCCAAAGGAAAGGAAATGGCATTCTCTTGAACATTTAACTATCAGATTTGAGAGATTTTGAGTTTTTGCCCCCAAATAATATAAAAACAGTTTGTGGGAAGTTCCACAATATCAACATTTTCAAAAGTATTAAAATAACGGAATACATATTTGAGGACCAAGCGTAGAAAACACCCAAGTCTAATTTCAAACAAATTGGTCATATTTAATTCACTTATGACTCCCCACGTATGACTAATTTGCAAATTTCGCGTACCTATGTTTTAGATGCGTCTTATTGCGAACTTTCAATTGCCGCCTTGCGCTTCTCGCTGCGATTATTAGTCGCAATACAACGAGTGGGGGCAGAATCTGCCCGCCATGTGTTCGGCTGAAGACCCCAGCGGAGCGCGGGTTAACAGTTGTCAGAAACACTGAATTCACAACCCTGAATTGCCATGACCTATTTTTGATACTCGCCAACCATTTATATGCCTGATATTATTTTTAATACATTTAATTCCGAATATTTGAATGGATGGATTTATGGGATCACAACCCTATGCTCAGCAGAGCTTGTTGCGTGGGCCCTGACCCCTACCACCCGATGACGTAATTCCATTTTTCAACGGCAGAATTTAGTGGCGAATGTTTAACGTGCTCGAAGTTGGAACACGGTCCGCCCAGCTCCTGATTTCATCTTCTGACCTGTTTGCGGCCGCTGCCACCGACCGCAGGTCATCCCGGTCAGGAGCGAATATCGAGCGTAGAAGCGACTCGAACCCACCTTGCCCAGGTGGACGAATTTCCTACCCGACGGTTTACCAACTGAGCTGCGTGGGCGTAGATGAAGTGTGAGGTCACCAAAAATAACTTATCACCATATCTAAAGTGGAAATAATTTTACGGCTGGCCAGTGGCGGATCTACGTAAGGGAAAATCAGGCAATTGCCCGCCCCCCCCCCCAAAAAAAATCGGTAGGCAAACGTATGTTTTTGCCCCCCCCCCCCCCCGCAACCGTTCTGGGAGTTTGTGATTTTTGTTCCGGGAAGTCAAATACCCCCGCCAACGACTCTTCTCTTTCGTGCTGGCGACCCGACGCTACCCCCCCCCCCCCCCCCCCCCCCCTCCCTCCCGGTCAAAAACTTTTCGCTGACGAAACGGAGCGAAGTTTCCCATACCAAAAACAAAACTTGAAACCTAGATCCGCCACTGAGGCTGCCCCCCCCCCCCAACACACACACTTTTCCAAACGTTCCTACGCCTATTTGACCTGGTGACCTTAGGGGGTGTTCAAACCAAGATTCCTTTACTAATAAGGTTTACTCAGGAGGGAGAAACGACTCCCGGTGTGATGTCAGAGCATTTGGCATCAACATTTTGCAATATGGTAGCAAATAAACAAAGGCATGTATGGCGCGTCGATTCTCGTCATTTATCTTCAGGAATATCGACATACTTGGGGCATGTCAGGGGCGGATCCAGGCTAATTTTCGGGGGCGGGGGGTTGGGGGTCACAAACGTCAAGAGGCTCCCGAGCTGAAAAGGGCCCCCAACGTTTTTGCCGGTCTGAAAGGGCCTCCAGTCGGTCTGAGAGTGTATTTGCAGGTATGGTGAAGCCCTTGACAAGCATAAGAGGGCCCTCGTCAGGTCTGAAAGAGTCACGTACCGGTCTGAGAAGGCCCTTTTCAGACCTGAGAGGGCCCTATGCCATTCTTGTAGGGCCCTTGCAAGACTTTTGTGCGCCCTAAGCAGGTCTGAGAGGACCATTGGTAGGTCTGAAAGGGACCTCAGTCATTCTGAGAGGGTCCTGTGCCAGTGTGAGATGGCCCTAAGGTCGGTAAGAGAGGTCCCTCAGTCTCTTTGAGACTACTACCGGTGGGCCTGAGAGGGCCCTTTCTAAGCCTGATAGGGACCTTGCCAGACTGGAATGGCGCTGCGTCCGTTAGAGAGAGGGTCATTGCCAGGCCTGAGAGGGCTCAGACCAGGCCTCATGTTCAGGCGCGCCCAAATGGCTCGCCTGGTGTCGGGTATAGGGTCCTCTGAGGCCTAGTAAGGTACCTCTCAGACCGGCTTAGGGCCATCTGAGGACTAGAAAGGGTCCTCTCAAACAGACGCAGGCCCATTTAAATCCCGGAAAGGGCCATCTCTGACTAATGTAGGGCCCAGTCGGGACTGGGACTGGGCCTCTCAAACCAGCGTAGGGTCCCTCTAAGGCTTGATAAGGCCCTCTTAGCGGGCGTAGAGCCCTCTCAGGCCCGGCCAGGACCCTCACAAACTACCCCAGGGCCCTTTCAGAACTGGCCAAGGCCCTCGCCGACAGGCGTAGGGTCTCTCTCATACCCAGCGAGGGCCTATTCAGACATAACAAGGACACTATCAGACCGACGTAGGGCACAGGCATGTAGCTAGGATTTCCCTAGGGGAGGGGGAGGCGCCTGACCTGCACAGGGACCTTTTGAACGTCCATGGGGCCCTTTGGTCTTTCAGATAAGGCCTGGTGGCCCTTATCTGAAAATGGTCCTTTTAAGTGCTCTAAACTTTCTAAAGACCTCGCTTCGCGTGGTCTCCAGACTCTTAGAGAGCCCGTGATACCACGTTTCGCGCAGTCTCGTCGGCCCTTTTCGGCGCGCCCTCAGACGTTTTGGAGGGGAGGGCACGTGTCCTCTGTGCCCCCTGGGTCCGCCCCTGTCGCATGTCCGGTTTTAAGACCGTCCCAGATTTGATAGTAGCAGCATGGCAGGAAATCAAGAGGTAGATACTAGATATGCAATGTCACGGACACCTGCCTAATGTTTTGCCCTGTTGATTATTCGAAGTCAAAACAACTTAAATATCACGGTTTTAGAGGTTTGCAACACTAAGTACCCTAGCCGTGCAACGAAATAAACAATGCTTGTTTGGTAGCATCTGGCAGTAAAACGATAAATGGATTCCATTTGGTTTAAAACAAATACTATGACATTTTTCCCCTATGGTAAAATAAATCCTTTCTTTCGATTTGCAGGGTTAACTTTAACATTTCTAATTTTCTACTTATACGAATATTTTTGCCACATCAGGTACTTTTCGCCAAACAATGACTGAATCTGTGGATCGGATAGTTAGCGCTATATGTACTAAAATTATGCCGTCATCCTTCGTTAAAGTTCGTTCTTACCCTAGGGTATACCCTACGCAGCGAGGTTTCTGCTATGCACACCAATATAGGTACAGACTGAGTGGCCATGCAATGTTACCTTTACATATTTCACACCATCATGAAATGGCCCAGATTTTTTTTCTGGTGTTTTTCTCACCACCTCTACAGGTCGAACGGGCGACACCACAGGTCCCATACTTGCAGGTCACGTACATGTGTACCCGACTTAGCTTTGTGACCCCAAAGAGTTCAAGCTGCATACGTAGGGGGTAAAACGCTCCACTTGGCACCCCTCCTACTCCCTAGGTGGAAAAGTATCAAAAATGTTTTATGGAATCTGATTTTAGAACCCCTTTCGTCTTCTTTTATTTTGATTTCTTAAATTTTTACCGAAAAACGCATGAAAATCGGTCAAAATTGCACAAAACTAAAATCACCACGTACATTTTCACGTAAATGCGTATTCAAAGCTTGCGGCACTGTAGGTGGCACCCTCACATTCCGGAGTGTTTTTTTCCTTTAGTTTAATTTTGATCTCTGAAATGTTTCTCGAAAAATACCTAAAAATGGGTCAAAATTGCAAAAGAAAGAAAATCACCGCCTAAATTTTCACGAATCCAGTCCGGTAACTGTCAGGAAGCACACATTTCCATGTGTTTTGCTTTTCATGGCCACGTGAAGCATCTTTTTGTAATTTTCCATTGGAAATCGGTTCGAAATTGACCAAATTACAGTATTGACTAAATTACGGTATTGACCAAATTACGGAATTATCGTACGATTTTGACCCCAAGGCAATGCCCCGATCGCATTGCCGGCCTCTAGTTCAAAATCGTAGAAAGATGAGAAACATGTTTACATGTTTTTCAGAGTTCGAAGATTTCCACCGGGCCGTCACTCGGAAAGTGGGAGGAGCCTGTTTGTGTGTGTGTGTGTGTGTGTGTGTGTGTGTGTGTTTGTGTGTGTCCAAATGAGCATATTGGCACGTGGAGCCAAAACGGTTGGGCCGATTTCGACGCGGGTGGCACCATTCCATGCGGAAAAACTGAGCACAGATGATGGTATTATTTTCGGGTCAATCGATGGCACGTGGCACGTACCATGGGCCAAAAAGTTGGCGCAAACATTTATTTGTATTTTTCGCCTCCTCAGGTCACACGATTGGTGACACAGACTTGACACTCGCGGGTCACATGTGCGATACCGCGGCCCAAAATCCATTAATGGCTGCCGATCCTGAGGGGAGAAAACAAACCCTCCAGGGGGTAAAACCAAATTACGATTTTTTAGGAGCGGGCCTCCGCCGTCAGCTGGTGCCGGCCGGCCGTGGATACTGTGCCGCACAGCAGGATGCTGCGCCGCACAGCACTGTATTTTTGTATTTGTACATGCCGACACATCCACTCTTTCGTACATTGCATGATGTTATAAAACGATGCACTAGTGGCTATTCCGTGCCCGTCCAGATGTTATAGGAGATGATCAGGTGATGTAGGAAAAGGATGGCGCAGTGCGGCGCGTCAGCTATTTAGGCGCCGCGCACAGCGAGCTGCATTAGAGAGGGGGAAAGGATATAAAGTGGGAGTAAAAAGTACTGTGCAACAATATAAGGTATATACGTAAAACAATACAAACTCGATGGAGATGCAAGTGGTATTTCGCTTCGTTCGTCGTTATTCGTTGGTTGTTTATTTCCAGCTTCGGAATGTGGCGCAATGTTAATACAAATTTATATTTGTACTTCGGCATTGCTCTTGTCTCTTACAGCGTCATCGTCAGCAATCTTGATCTTGATCAGCTTTGAACCATTATTTTGTTCGTGCTTTCCGGTACGATGTTTGCATAGAAAGATTTCTTCTTGCAGAAGTTCTTGTGAAAATCGCGTGATTTTTGCCACGTGACTTGTAAATTCAAGCGAGAAAATCTGAGCTCGCTTTCGTGAAACTTCACGTCATAATATTGAAAATGATGAAAAAGTTGAAAATATAATTAAATATTACATCTTATTTAGAGTAGATGTATCACCAAAAAATATAAAAACCACTATCTTCATTATCTTATCTATCGTCTGGTAAAAACATTAACGGCGAATATCTTCTCTTAGCGCAACAAATAAACCTATTGGTAGAGCCTCAAAAACACGTCCTGCTTATCGAACTTATCGAACTGCTTATGAACTGCACTGAGAGGCGGCCGGCACGCCGCCCAGTGCAGTGGCGGCTTGTGGTGACGTCACAGTCTGAGGTCACCGCAATGGCCAGTCAGCGGTGGCCTGGCCGGCTGGGACCAAACTACGGAATTATCGTACGATTTTGACACCAAGGTAATGCCCCGATCGCATTGCCGGCCTCTAGTTCAAAATCGTAGAAAGAAGAAAAACATGTTTACATGTTTTTCTGAGTTCGAAGATTTCCACTGGGCTGTCGCTCGGAAAGTGGGAGGAGCTTGTGTGTGTGTGTGTGTGTGTGTGTGTGTGTGTGTGTGTGTGTGTGTGTGTGTGTGTGTGTGTGTGTGTGTGTGTGTGTGTGTGTGTGCGTGCGTGCGTGCGTGCGTGCGTGCGTGCGTGCGTGCGTGCGTGTGTGTGCGTGCGTGCGTGCGTGCGTGCGTGTGTGTGTGTGTGTGGGGGGGGGGGGTGTGGGTGTGCACCGGTGCGGTGGTACCCCTGGTACACCGGCGCGGTGGTGCCCCTGGTACACCGGCGCGATGGTTCACCTGGTACACCGGCGCGGTGGTACCGCTGGTGCACCGGCGTAGTGGTGCCCCTGGTACACCGGCGTGGTGGTGCCACTGGTGCACCGGCGTAGTGGTGCCCCTGGTACACCGGCGCGGTGGTACCGCTGGTACACTGGCGCGGTAGTCCCATGGTTCAAAGAACACTGAATGATGTGCGCCGCGTGGCGGCGCAGCATTTTTTGTTTTACTTTGGATATTTTGTTTGTGAATTTTTCTTTATTTTGAATTTTTTGCTTTATTTTGGATTTTGCTTCATTTTTGCTTTATTTTTGCTTTATTTTGGAGTTTTGGTGGTGCCCCTGGTGCCCTTGGCGCGGTGGTGTCCCTTCACGACCAAGGGGGGGGGGGTTATGACCCCGTGACCTCCCCCCTCCCCCCGGATCCGCCACTGGTGTGCAGCCTATAGAGCGTCCACCGATAATGAGTACTCCGTTTTACACTATGTAAGTATTATATGATGGATGGCTGTGATGAGCATTGTGCAGATAAAAATCAGATGGAAAAAGTAGCCTTTGCTCATGTTATTGTAATTAAAAAGAAGATGAATTAGTTAACCTATATTACGCCTTGCGGCTTCTTCAGGGCTAAAACCACTGTAAGTATTTGATCCCCTTGACTGTAGCTGCGGCTTCCCCTTGTATTTGAAACCCTATGTAAGTATTTGATCCCCTTGACTGTAGCTGCGGCTTAAGGTGGAGAGGAGTGGCTAAAGTTGGCACCAGGGTTACTTTAGCCAGGAGCGTCGCACCAACATTTTGAGTAGGGGCCGGGGCCAGCAGGGTGGTTGGCCCCCGCTCACATATGGCGTATGTTAAAACCCTGCCGTTCTGGGGGACCGGAGCGACTTAGGAGGCGCCGACGCCAGGGGCAAAACCGCGCCGGTGTACCAGGGGCACCACCGCGCCGGTGTACTAGGGACATCATCGCGTCGGTGCACCAGCGGCACCACCGCGCCGATGCACCAGTGGCACCACCACGCCGGTGTACCAGGGGCACCACCACGCGGTGGTACCAGCGGCACCACCACGCCGGTGTACCAGGGGCACCAACCGCCGCGCCGGTGTGACAGTGGCACCACCACGCCAGTGTATCAGGGGCACCACCACGCGGGGGCACCAGGGGTACCACCGCACCGAGCCGGTGCACCAGCGACACCACCGCGCCGGTGTACCAGGGGCACCACCGTGCCGGGACACCGTGCCTCCTTGAATCCAGGAGGGAGAAATAATGGCCTGGTGCCGCCATGCAATCACATGGTCGCTGGAAACCTTGTTTTCGCGAAATGATGCTAAATTAAATTGCTAAATACAAAAAAAATGTCCCTTCATGCCTCCCGTTCCTTGGGCTATGAAGGGGCACCAACGTACCGTTATACCAGAGGCAACAACGTATCGGACTCGACTGGCCCTTAGTGCCCTCGGGAGTCGGGATCCGCTTCCATAGGCGGTGGAACAGGGGGGGGGCACCGGGCACCGTGCCTCCTTGAATCCAGGAGGATGGGGAGGCAGGGCACCAATGTCCTGGTGCCCCCATCAAATTGCTGAAAACCCACCTATTTTATGCGACATGGTGCAAAATTAAGAGACAAAAAACGCGCCGGTTCGCGGCGCATATTACATAAGTGCGTCCTGATAAATCCTCGATGTCACGATGTTTGTCGACTATCGTTTTTTGTTGTTGTCGCGAACGAACCCATTATAGGGCCCGCCATTTTTTTTTATAATGTGGTTCATGGCTGGAAATCCATGAAACGTATTTGAAACTGGTAAGCAACTGCACCCAAGCTGCTATAATTTTGTAATTAAAAAGTCGAAAATATCACATTTTTGTGCCACTGCGGCGAAATTCCTTCTATCTTGGCGGTGGAAGAATCTCATTGAGTGGCTGCATTGGTGCCCTTGAGCTGATATGTATAGATTATAGAACCTTTCGATTTTTGTTAGGGTCTAGTTCTCCAGACCAAAACAAAATAAGCACAAAATTCCCGGCCGCTACGCGGCGCAAATCAATCAGTTTTCTTTTCCAGTACAAAAGGGTCTAATATAGACTGTACACACTGGCAGCCACCTGGGGGGGGGGGGGGACATGGGGCCATGCCCCCCCTT
Source organism: Chirona hameri (assembly GCA_036785665.1). Taxonomy (NCBI): domain Eukaryota; kingdom Metazoa; phylum Arthropoda; class Thecostraca; order Balanomorpha; family Balanidae; genus Chirona; species Chirona hameri. Next base: position 3,890 of record JAXIVJ010001605.1, on the reverse strand, counting down.
TGGCCTTAAATGGGGAGGGTGTCTTTTGACCCCACCCTTTGCTCCAGACATATTTCCTCGTTTTGACCCTGGACCCTGGTTCTAATAGCAAAAAACAAAAATTAGTTCTCCAGCCAGCTCAAAACCTCAAATTTTTCCGACGCTTCACGGCGCAATAATAGTTGTATGGGTGTCCATTTTGCGTAAATACCATTTGTAATTAATTTTAAGGGCAGCCTTTGTGACAAACTTTCTTCAAGCCCCTCCCTTCGCCAAATCCTGCCTATTTTTTAGTTCAAGAATATTTTTGAAGTCCGCTCGAGACACAAAGCAATATGATACACTGAGCTATCGCATGCATAAGATTTACTGCTTGTAAAAAACGGCTACCCCCCCCCCCCCCCCCCCTCCTGGTCACGAACCTCGACTACCCTATTGGTCAATTCTGCATCAGGCGTCTGGGGCCGCCCTTGACTATACAAATGATATATTTTAGCACCATCCGCGGCACTGTAAATGATAGAAAGGGTACGACTGATATTGCAAATACCTACAGCCAACGTTTTGTCAACTTAAAGAAAATGCTGAAATAGAGGCACCCTCAAAATATCGTGGACCAAATCCGTTGAGTTTTCAGATTTGGGTATAGGAGGGGCACCACTACAATTGATGACCCCTCTTGAAGATTTTCTGGATCCGCCCCTGCTGCACACAAGTATTTAATTTTATGGGGTAAACCATTCATTCTTGGCTAGTGGTACCATCAAATAGCGTCATTTAAAAAAGGTAACTTTAAAAGTCAAACAATACTACTTGTTATTATCAAAATATTTTTGTCCAGCCAAAACCTGACCCTAAGAACTTATATATTACAGAAATGATGTTCATATTCTTCGTTTTGAAACAGAGCGTACACAATAAACTAGATTAGGTACTTCAGGAATGTGGTACTTTACGGATGGTACCAATGCAATGAAATAACCATCGTGAAAAGGCTAATATTAACTTAAATTACGATCTTCGCTTTGGCTCAAATTCCCGTGAATGACGGTAACGTCGTCATCACCGGGTAAAGATTGCGTGCTATACAGTGCGATTTCAGGTCTCGGCTAGGCGATTTGGCAGGGATCCTCTTTGGTCGCCGCTGGCGGCACACATATTTAGTAGTACTTTGGGACCGCTATTTGAGGTCGCATTTGGTCGTATTTGAGGACCGCTAACGGAGGCTAACGACTGCCGGCCGACTCACGAACAAGGATGGAGCCTGGCCACGCAACGACGAGCTGGTAGCAGGAATACATAAGTGGGCATGTAATCTGGGGCCGAATCGATGGCCAACAGAACTGTTAATGACATAGGGGTGTCTCATTCATAACGACCTGCGCGAGAATCGCCACGTTGTTGTGTGGATGCACGTGAATGTCATTGGAATACAATACCGCATTTGACACTCATATTGCTCAGTCACCACAAAAGCCGGGAGGATTGATACCAGGAATGAAAAGCGAAAAGCTCTTCAAAATGGCGATCTCGGTTTTCCGAAATTTTGTGTTTTAGACCCCCCAAAATAAAAATAAACTTTGTTTTCGGAAGAAAAAAATCCGCAAGGTCAATTTTTGTAAATGTGAAAAGTGCATTTATTAAGCTCGAACACCAAAATAACGTGACCGGCCCAAATCCAGGGAGAAAAAAAAAGATGCCCCCACGGAGAGAGGCTGGATCAGCCAGTGATTGCCTCTTCAACCTATCTAAAACTCCAGCATTGCCCTACCGCTACCCCTATGCCGGTGAATGGGAGCGTACCCCTACTTCATTTTTTTTTACAGTTCCAGACCTGCCGTGACGACTCAAAAATTACAGAACACATACGCCAGATATGACATTTAGCAGCGCACCTACCAACCAACACACGATATAAAAATAAAACGGCATCATTTAGCGGACAAACATAAGGATACATATTACAAACATGCGTATATACGGCGGCGTGCGGGGCGGGGCACAGCGGGGCATGTCACTGGTTTTGAATGTTTTGTATCATGACTGTTGCTGGTCGCATCTAACACCTGCTGGCGGTGACGGAGCCGGCTGCAGATGAGCCCGTGACGCTGCTCCTCGCCAAAAACCGCACCAGCAGCCTCCGTCACCACCTTCACACCGCGCGCTCCACCGCCACCGTGTGCACCGGGTAGGCCCCGACTGGAAGCGGCGGGATGACGAGGCTCGTCAGCTTCTCGTCACAGAGCTCAGACATGAGCTCTGTGACGGCTCACTCACCAGCACTGGCGGCACTGGCGGATCCAAGGGGGAGCGGCAATCCGGCCATGCCCCCCCCCAAAAAAAAAAACTGGAAGGTGGGGGCAACATGTCTTTTGCCTCCCCCCAGGCAAAAAAAAACTACCACGTACTTATTAACTAGAGGCCGGCAATGCGATCGGGGCATTGCCTTGGGGTCGAAATCGTACGATAATTCCGTGATTTGGTCAAGACTGAGATAGCAGATTTGTAGAGCAGATCTAAAAATGGGTTGTGGTGAAAGAATTACCTCCCTACGTTAAGTAATTTCGACACAGGACTAGTGGGCCCGGTTTCAATTCCGCTGTTCCGGGCCACGATCAGTTCCTTTCGCTCGCCGCCGGAGGCAGGTACACTCTCTGGCACGTAGTCTCTGGTCACGACGCCTCGTTAATATCCGCTCAGCCGCCCGGGCGGCGCGGCGGCCCCTTGTCAGATACTGTACTTGGCGTCAGGCGGAGCCAGAACGCCAGCTGTTATCGTACGATTTCTCGTGAAATAGAAACTTACTTCTTTCTCCACATATAGCCATCAGTCGTCCAAACCAAAGTCATATTCGTAGTTTTGAGCTCAAGATGCACCGTATGGTTGAACTTCGAGACAACTTTCAAGGTGACCTATTCCCTTTAAGTGTCACCGGGGCTGCTTGAATTGCACCAGGTGCCCTGTTTTGTCTATCATTGAAAGAAAGGGATACATACAAACTTCAAATTAAATCACTCGAGAAAAAAAATCCGTTTTCATGAAGTTTTCTCCTAAGATCATTGTTTCACACGTTCAGTGCAGGGAACGCGCGGGGGAGGGGGCATACTTGTATCGAATGCCCCCCCCCCCCCCTGGATCCGCCAGTGACGGTGTAATGTGACGGGCAGATGAGGGCGGCGGCGGCGGCGGCGGCGGCGGCGGCGGCGGCGGCGGCGGCGGCGGCGGCGGCGGCGGCGGCGGCGGCGGCGGCGGCGGCGGCGGCGGCGGCGGCGGCGGCGGCGGCGGCGGCGGCGGCGGCGGCGGCGGCGGCGGCGGCGGCGGCGGCGGCGGCGGCGGCGGCGGCGGCGGCGGCGGCGGCGGCGGCGGCGGCGGCGGCGGCGGCGGCGGCGGCGGCGGCGGCGGCGGCGGCGGCGGCGGCGGCGGCGGCGGCGGCGGCGGCGGCGGCGGCGGCGGCGGCAGCAGCAGCAGCAGCAGCAGCAGCAGCAGCAGCAGCAGCAGCAGCAGCAGCAGCAGCAGCAGCAGCAGCAGCAGCAGCAGCAGCAGCAGCAGCAGCAGCAGCAGCAGCAGCAGCAGCAGCAGCAGCAGCAGCAGCAGCAGCAGCAGCAGCACAGCAGCAGCAGTGGTGGTTCGTGGAGCACCGTGCGACAGGCATGTGATGATTGGTGTTTAAGGGCGCTCCGACAACGAGGGTCACATGGCGCCAACAACAGGCATGTTGAAGAAGTAAAGGCGTGTTGAACAAGTAAAGGCGTGTTGAACAAGTAAAGCCAGCAATGCTATTAATAACAAGTGACTCGAGTGGATCAATATTTGCCACCACCTTTCTTGGTATGTCAAGAACTCAACATTGCAATGCTGCAGAGGAAGCAGCTGAGGAGTTTCGGGGCTTGGTCCATCATCATGAGGCGCAC
>JAXIVJ010001604.1:100000-132390 GCA_036785665.1 Chirona hameri | reverse complement strand
ATTGTTCGTATGTATTGTGTATTGTCTTAGGTGCGCCGTTTTACATAACATCCCTCTTATTATAGTGGCGATCGTTTTATCAATATCGAAACAAAAAATACGCAAAAAAATATACCTAAGCGGAAATTCAACTAAAGGGGCCCCAGATGTGCATTTTTATCATATCCAACAATCAAACCAATAGCTTATTACCGTAATAAAAATATTGTTGACATTCTGAACCAGTAGCACACTCCATTTAAAGGGAAATTATGACCTTTTCCCACAAAAATGGAGTTATCACTTGAAATCGACAGACGAGGCCAATCTGATTCTGATTATGATGTAAATTCATTGCATTTTGCATATACAAATTTTTTCCGAGAGATATTGGCAGTTTCCTACCGATAAGCGTTCCACACTTTTAACGACCGGTACTTGCAAGTTACTTTTCGGCTTCCATCAAACTCCGAGCTTTTCTCGTATTGTTTTTTTTTACGCAATGGTGTGGAAAATATATTTTGCGTTCTGTAGCCTATTTCACAAAGCAAAAAAGTTTGTAATTACAAATAATTTCTTTGTAATTACAAATAATTTCTTTGTAATTACAAATAATTTTTACACATGTTTGTAGTTTGGATTTCACAAAACCTCAGGGCAGTAAATCTCAATTTACTATTTACAAACTACTTTACAAAGATATTGTTTGTAAAAATGTTTGCAATTGCACATGTTCTATTTCTCAAAGGTTGACGGAAGTGAAGAAATGTTTGCAATTACAAACTTGTAATTCTAGTGGGTCAGGGGTTCTGAATTTCAGAAACTGCATTGACAGTTGACATTGTTTGACTGTTCAGGTTATTTTCTTGGTGAGGTTGTTACGTTGCCGAGGTTGTTAGGGTAATTGTTTAGTTATGCATAGGTATAGCTGCCCAAAACAAGTCATTTCCCGAGAGATTCGAACAGGGATCTCCAGCTTTGAAGTCCCAGTGCACCTTACCGATTGCGCTGTGGGCGCCTCTGCGCGGAGAACCCGCATGGCGATAGAATTGCAGCGGTCAACGATGTCTTGTGCAATGTGCAGTGAACCTTCACCCTTTACGACGTAGGAAATCGGCTAGGTTAGGTGAACAAATGGTCGAGAAATTCAACGATCTTTCTTGTAAGAGTAGTTCTGTTGTTATGCTCCGCCACCTGGTGAATGGTCAAATTCTGTTTACTCTAACTGCTTACCAAGATCTATTTTTACGATCAGAGTTTGCATTCCGATGACATGTTAATTAAAAGATTATTCTCCCTATAACTAATTTTATATTGAATAAAAAAATAAACCACAATGTAAATATTTGTTAAATTAATTTGTTAACAATCAAATTATTTGTCATTAGCATCAAGTTTAATACAAACGTTCTTGATTTCAAGCTTTCTGCTGTACTAACATTTGTGTTTACAATTTTCTTTACAATCGGTAATTCAGAGGTGGTGAATGTTTGTGAAATGTCTTTTTGTGAGGTTTGCAATATTTTCTTGCGTTTGTAATCGCAAACATGTGTAATTGCTAACTTCTTTGTGAAATAGGCCTCAGCTTGTTGTGGTTATATGCCCACCCATCCTTTACAATTAACAAACAATACACAAACTGGCAATTCAATCTGAAGCTCATCGATGCACGACGACGGCGACCTATTTAGTGTCGGCGATTTGTTTCGAAGTGCCCATTCAACAACGTTGAACCAGATTGATACCAAAGCGTCGGTGTGTCGCTTTCCAATAGTGGAGGGAAAATACCGATCATTAATTTTCCCAAACTTCCAACTTTGAATTAGGGAATAATTTTATTTAATTCTTAAATTTAGATCACATCATATTAATACCATAACGGTAGCCAAATAAATTGTTGCTAACAAAATCAGAAGGTCATTATTTCCCTTTAAGGTATCCGAGAATGGGGAAGTCTACCCCCGCTGCATCCCCTCCTGCCTACACTGCCACTGGCCGACGCAGGCTAAACAAATAGCTTGCAGCTATTGGGAACGGATTGAGCCACACTGCCTAGAGGCCGATATCTTTGAAACATTCGCTCCACTTGCCGTCAGTTCATCCCCGAACAGAACTGTCACCTTCACTGATAAGTGCAGTAGTAGTCCCTGTTTCAAAGATATCGGCCTCTAGGCAGTGTGGCTCAATCAGTTCCCAATAGCTGCAAGTAGTCCGCCCCTGTAGCTCAGTTGGGAGAGCGCCGGGCTTCTGACCTCACCCGGTAGTGGCAGCCCGGGTTCGAGTCGCTTCGGCGCTCGCTATTTGCCCCTGACTGGGATGGCCTGCGACCGGTGGCAGCGGTCGCAATCAAGGTCAGGTGACGTCAGAGGGCGGGGCGGACCGTGTCCAGGTATGTCGGGCACGTACAACTTTCGCTTCTAAGTTCTGCCGGACGCCAGGAATTGCTCGATCGGGAAGTGGGGGTCAGGGCCTCTGCAAAAAGCTATGCTTAGCGCGGGGCCTGACCTAGGAAATCTATCCATTCAAAAACATTGGGACTAAATTATTTATTAAAAAAGCGCATCCTACCAACTGCTCCGAGCTGTCACGGCCCTGCGCCCGCGCGAATCCAAAGGAAGCCTCTCAGGCTCTGAAATGACACACGTCGTGTTCTTATTCAAATTTGACGCCGCGGAATCCATCGGTCGGCTTAACCTGCGCCGTCCCGGGGGTGTTTAGACCCCCTCCCCCTCAGGTTTTTCGAGGATAGCGTAAAAACGGCGGCGCGCAGCGCCGCCGTTTTTGGCACAGCTGCTGGGGCATCAATTTCCCACATTATGTACAAAAATAATCGGGTCATCTCAGGTCAGGTCACCAGACCAGGTCACGTGACCCCACCTCCCAAAAAAAAATTGTGGTCGTACCACAGTCACAGTTTTTGGATGATCGGTTTTACACTTACAGGATTTCATAAGGTCATATATATCTACAATTCGTTTATCTTAGATTTGTTTATATCAGCGACCTAAGGTCGGGTCAATTTCGTGACCTCCCCATCATAAGTCAATGGGGAGAAATTAAAATGCTTCCTATTCCAAGGATACGAAAGGTATCAGTCTAATTCCTTCTGTATCATGGTATTATAGGCCATTCTTGATGACCTAGGTGTCATTTTGTTCAGTGTCAGTTCTACAGTTCTACAGGGTCAGCCGAGGTCATCCGAGGTCACCAACAGTTGTATTGCAATAACTCTTGACATAATTACGATAGATAAGTGAAAATGACACCAATGTGTTTGTGTCGTCGAGGCACGTCTTCCTATATGAAACATGACCTACTTGAGTCACCACTTGACCTTGACCTGAGGTCAATTTTTTTAGTTGACCTAACCTGGTCAAGATTAATATGAGTCGAAGCGCCTTAACGAGACAAACACGATGGCATCAACCTTATTTCTTTTTCGTTTTTAGGTAAAAATCTATTCGTTAAAAACTGTTTTGTAAAAAATAGCCTTTTTGACATTTGATGAGCTTTGGAGCCTAAACCTAACTACAAATGAAATGGTGTGTTATTGTGTTTTGGACCTGAACTAAAATCTGAGGGCTTCTTATCGATTGCATTTTTCAAGAGCTTTCCATTTCTTTTTCCGTTTGTTCCAAGCTATCATAGTTCCTGTGATATCTGGGGGTTTCTGGAGCGAAGTCCTAAAACTGGAAAATGTGACCTTCGATGACCTCTGGGGACCTCAATATTGGCTTTAAGAAAACAATATTGAAGTAGTTTCCAATGTGCTTGTCGAGAGCTTTCGAATGCCCTTTTCCGCGTATTTCAGGCCCTTTTAATTTTCGAGTTAGAGGGGGGTGTCTAAACACACCCCCGGCACGGCGAAGGTGGCGCCGAGCACCGGCAAGGTCCGAACGTCAGACCGCACGCAATATTGAACCGCGCAATATTGATATGTGGTAAGATTGGCTGACTGCGACGTGCGCGTGCAATACATTCTCAGCGTACCCCGGCACAGCGGGATTACTAGCGAATGGGATGGCATCTTCAGACTTCAAACGGTACCGCCGGGACCGCGGCTGAAGTGGAATATTCAATTCGCATATAGGTTTTCGTTCAGATGATAAATGTTCCCGCTTGTGTATGCATTAAAGTTTGGATCGTAAGTAACGAAATATTGAACTATTACAGGCGGCTATAAATGTATAGATGAAGGTAATTGAGGTCTTAAACGCATCACGCGCATGCCTACACAGCCGCTCAACATATACGGAGGAGTCTTGAAAGCTTCATTTGATTTTTAAGAGATACTATAACTGACAATATTATGCGCTGGTAACTTTGCCAGTGAAAAAAAGAGAGCAAGAAAAACAATCACAGAAAGCCGTCGAGAAGTTTTCCTGCAAGATGATTATATGGATGATATCATTATCATGGGATGCGAACTAATAAGCAACGACTGGAAAACATCGTTGGAGAACTAAAACACGGGGATTCTCATTTGTTACCGTTTTCTCGTGACGTTAGCCTTCGGAATTGCCTAACCTTTCTAGTTTCTGCAGTTTCAGGGGAGGATAAAAACGTTGGGCTGCCCCGGAGCACTATCCTAAGATTTACGACGAATCATGTATTTTACGCTGCAAAATAGTCAAGGGGTCCTTCATTACTCAAATATGGTTCGCAAATTATAACCCACTTCACTTAACCTCGCTTAAAGTCACCTCACACCAAAATGTCCCCCCGTTATACCCATTTCTTATTTCACTCCAGCCTGGAGGAACATTTACTTCCACCCAGCTCTCCCAATACCCATCAACCCTCAGTGTTGAACTCTCAACAGTCCCAGCCCAGCCCCTTACGCCTGTCACCACCGTCCCCTCCCTCCTGATCTACCCCCGCCCTCCAGCCGAGGTTTGTCGTGCGATGTGCGTCGTCTGGTCTGGCGCGCAAGGAGCGGCGCCGACCACTGACCCGACGTCGCACGCGGCTGCGTCCTCAGTCGTGAGGCGTCGACGCCGACGGCGGGTCACGCACTGCGTCGCTGCCGACGAGGCGACGGGACGGACGGTCCATGGTGGCCGATACTCATTGAGGTGAGGTGGCCACCGCGGCTGGCTGGTGCGCTGGGCTGAGGGGTAGGATCCCCAGTGTGATGGAGCAGATGTGTCTATAATTTTACATGGGCAATTTCCCATACTGCTGTCGCTGTGACAGAGTGGAACGTCAGCAATGAAATATACAGGTCAGTTGTGACTATGTTGGTCTCCACCGTTTGTGGAGAAGTAGGGAGAAGGTGCTGCTCGGATTGTAGTGCCTGCGCCCAACAATGAACCAGGGCAATTCATACTCTGGTATTGTTTTCCAGCTAGCCGCCCCGATCCTATTTGGTGTGATGCGTTGCATAATGCATTTTCGGCTTAGGTCAGCTCTAAAACACCAAGTGTTTGTCGAGGCTGCTAGCAATGCTTTCCAAAGTGCAAGGAATATATGCATTTAAATAGCCCTCCATGCAATATTATGCGGCCTAACATGACCTAGAATATTGAAAGCAGACATAAAGACAGCCAGCAAAATATTGCTGTGCTTTTAAAAGGAAAAATTCACCTTTTGATTTATTTTTCTGCATTATGTTATGCAACATGTATGGCATCAAATTGATCGCGTCTCAATTTAAAAGTGAAATAACAACTTCTATATTTCTAAAATTATAGTTTGGGATTTTTTTTTTTTTAAACATATATTTATTTCGGAGTTCATGATCGGTGTTTGCCTCCACTATTGGAAGCACGACATATTGATGACGACACGACGCTTTTGTTTCAATCTGTTCAACGTTGAATACCTCTCGTTGAATTACCTCTCAACAAATCGCATACACTAAATACGTCGTCGTAGGGGGCCAAGTTGATCCGCCGAATGCATCACGGTTTTCTGAAATGTTTATTGATTGATTATGGGAAAACGGTTCAGTTAAATGTTCCATGTGTCCATTGAAATGTATTGAATACCTGTATGGTGAAAATTCATGGGGAAAATATCCTATTTATTTATAAAAACAAATGAGTCGAGAACACTAAATAGGTCGCCGTCCGGGGCCAAACTAAACTGCCGATTTCAATGCACTTTTTCAAATGCTTGTTGATTGTTCAGAAAAATTTGGTACATATTCTCAAAAGGTAGAGTGCAGGAAACATATTACATACCTTCATGGTAAATAACAATGCGTAGGCAGGCTAATTTGAGCTCAGACAGTGAATTCGTTAGCAAGTACTTGCTGAGTACCGACCGTTATAAGCGTGGAACGCTTATCAACTTTAACTTCAAATATCTTTCGGTATGAATGTTTATATGCAAAATGTGATCAATTTACAATATATTTTGGTCTCGTCAGTCGATTTGAAGTGCCTAAAACTCCATTTTTGTAGTAAAAGGTGATTATTTCCCTTTAACCAGAATCGGTTTTAGGATTCAGCGAGAATGGCTCCAATTATATTTATTTTTAAAGAACAGCTTGGCAGTAGTTCTACAAAGTTGCGATGTAAAATAACACTTCCTTGGATGATGATTATTTATATCTGGTGCATTAAAAAACAATCACGAATGGATTTAGTAACGTTTCCTACGCCAGTTCACATTAGTGGATCATAAAATAGAAGTAGTTGGGCTTAAAGGGAATAGTTCATCTTTAACATGGTGTTTTGAACTGAGATAGCAGAATTGTAGAGCAGGTCGAAAAATGGGTTGCAGTGAAAAATAATTTCCTCGCTACGCTACGTCCGAACAACACAGAACCTAAATTAATAATCGGTTTCGGGCACGAAACTTCATCAGTAATATGACGTCATACCCGCTGACGTCAGATTTGCGTCATACGCAGATTCCGCCGCAAACTAGCCGTAACCAGGGTAAGTTGAGCCGTAACCATTGCATTGTTCGCGTGTATTTGATAGTAACCGTGAAACTGTGGTGGGTTACGAGAAACCAGCGATTTTTGTGAAGTAGAGCTATTTTATCGAAAGATTCAGAAACTCAAGCAACGCGTCCTATTTTGCGTACTATATGTCACTAGTCCGCCATTGTTGTGTCCAATAGCTTCCATAGCTGAGCTGCCATATGCATGACGTCATACAATGCCATGCAATTTTTTGGGCCATTAAGGAGAAAAGAGAAACATGATCATTTTTGGACAGATATCCATCTATCATCCGAGCAAATGTCATCTTCGTTTTCTTCAGCTCAAAATATCTCTTATAGACAAATGTCAAAACAACTTTCGAAGTGACCCAGAGCCTGGCGGCACATGTCCCTTTAACCCTATTTGTAACAGACTCCTGGCTACCCCTATTTGTAACAGGGGGCGGATCCCCCCCCCCCCCCCGGAGATCTAGAGATCCAACCCGGCCGATTCGCAACAATCAAACGGCGTTTGATTCCCCTAAAGACGATCTACATTTCTTTTAACAAAATTGATAGGGGGCAACAGGGCGAAAAACTACAAATTTTTAGAGGTATTTGTGATCCAACACAGCTGTCATGTTTAGCAACCGCTTTTAACGCAACTAATGGGGATCGATAGAGATTGAATTGAAGATTGGTATGTGGTGGTGACTTTTGGAAATTAAAAAATCATGGGCGCGTGCAGGTCACTCAATATGGGGTGAAGAAAATGCATAATACAACCGTTTTTTGATGTTTTATTTTACAAATGAAATGGTGTGTTATTGTGACATTAGGCAAAACAATTATAAAACATATTTTTCGCCATAGGCGGTGCCAGGTTAGTGAAAAAGGGAGGCCAAATAGAGAAAATATTAACAGCAGGCAAGTTGCTACCCAGCAATATAAATAAGTTCCTGATCGTGGATGGTTCCTTTTTCCATGTTGTACTTCATCATAGGCGTATCGAGGATCCAAACTAGGGGGGCGCAAGACCTTTTGATAGGTATATTATCCGTTATTATGATACTAACTAGTCAAGAGTGACTATTTCCCTTACAACTTCAATTCACATTGGTTACCCCCTTTTTCCCCTACCTGGAATCGCCTATTATCTTATAACCGTTGGTAGAGTACCTTCCTGTCCGTGTCTCATCCGAAAACCGCAGTATGTTATGTCATTGTAGGCCCATGCATCTTAGCTTCCTTGCAATAATATAACCCCTTTTCTTTGATTCTTGAGCGCACCTCTGAAAAAAATATATCTCCTGGCCTCATATGTACATATATTATTATAAACTAATCGTCTATTGCGCCGTAATCGTTGGCATATCGTCATCACCATGCCAGTCACCCCCTTTTCATGTGCCTGAACACGCCCCTGCAACTCTATATGTAATACATTATACAAATAATGGAAGGAGAAACTATCATTTACATCTTGATAGCTATAAATTCCCCTTACACCTCTCTATTGACTGCCCGCCAAGCGTTGCATACTTCCTGGAAACCTCCCTTTTTCAAGTTCCTGAAACCGCCTCTGTCATGCAATTTTTATGATAGTTCATTGACATCAACTAATTTTCACTTGTTGCAATCACCGTAAACCGATGTAACTCCTTCAGACGTGAGGCAGTTAGGAAGAAACCGTGAAGATCGCATTTCCGTATTATCGCCAAATGTCGCCGAAAAAAATCCAAAAACCGTGCCCTGGAACCGCCTCTGTTCAGGTTAAGAACTCGAAATTTTGACTCCATATGTGGAAATCTATTTTGGGAAAGTCCCAAAATTGCATGGGCCTGCTCCCAGCCGTTCTGGAGATATCTGCAAAAAACATGAGGGGAGACCCGCCCCCTGTTACAAATAGGGTTTTAAGTGCAGGCGCAATATAAAACATGTATGCGGAATGGCAGCTGCACTCGATCTCTTCATTTTCAAGGATAAATAGCGAAAATAAACAACAACCCACAAGAGGGTACTAAGTGCGAGGTGATAATTAGGCACTAATAACAACTAAACAAATGCGTACACAAGCAACGCTGCTTCGACGTGATTAACACAACCGATGTAGTTAACAGACAAAATGTATCGAGCTAGCTCCACTTCCACTGCAGCGCACCGTTTTCTGTCTGTGATTGCGAAACTGCGCTGCGTCACATCCTCCAGCCGGCGCGGCAGCGCGACGCTGCGCCCCCCCCCCCCCCCCCCATGGTGAGATCCGGTGCCCCACCACTAGTGAGATCGGACTGACGTCCGGTATCCGTCATCGCTCCGATATCCGAGTGGCCGCTAATGGCTGAACTGCCCCGACCTGAACCGCTAATGGCTGAACTGGCCGCTAATGGCTGAACTGCCCCGACCAATGGCTGAACTGCCCCGACCAATGGCTGAACTGCCCCGGCCAATGGCTGAACTGCCCCGACCAATGGCTGAACTGCCCCGGCCAATGGCTGAACTGCCCCGACCAATGGCTGAACTGCCCCGACCAATGGCTGAACTGCCCCGACCAATGGCTGAACTGTCCCGACCAATGACTGAACTGCCCCGACCAATGGCTGAACTGCCCCGGCCAATGGCTGAACTGCCCCGACCAATGGCTGAACTGCCCCGACCAATGGCTGAACTGTCCCGACCAATGGCTGAACTGCCCCGACCAATGGCTGAACTGCCCGACCAATGGCTGAACTGCCCCGACCAATGGGCAAGAGAGACTGAGAGAGACTGAGAGACTGAGAGACTGAGAGAGACTGAGAGAGACTGAGAGAGACTGAGAGTCTGAGAGAGACTGAGAGAGACTGATAGAGACTGAAAGAGATTGAGAGAGACTGAGAGAGACTGAGAGAGACTGAGAGAGACTGAGAGAGACTGAGAGAGACTGAGAGAGACTGAGAGAGACTGGGAGACTGAGAGACTGAGAGCCTGAGAGAGACTGAGAGAGACTGAGGGAGACTGAGAGACTGAGAGACTGAGATACTGAGAGACTGGGAGACTGATAGACTGAGAGAGACAGAGAGAGAGAGACTGAGAGAGAATGAGAGACTGAGAGATTGAGAGACTGAGAGGCCTAGAGACTGAGAGGCCTAGAGACTGAGAGACTGAGAGACTGAGAGAGACTGAGAGACTGAGAGACTGAGAGACTGAGAGACTGAGAGACTGAGATACTGAGATACTGAGATACTGAGATACTGAGACTGAGAGAGACTGAGAGAGACTGAGAGACTGAGAGACTGAGAGACTGAGAGACTGAGAGACTGAGAGACTGAGAGCAACTGAGAGACTGAGAGAGACTGAGAGACTGAGAGAGACTGAGAGAGACTGAGAGAGACTGAGAGAGACTGGGAGACTGAGAGACTGAGAGACTGAGAGACTGAGAGACTGAGAGAGACTGAGAGACTGAGAGACTGAGAGACTGAGAGACTGAGAGACTGAGAGACTGAGAGACTGAGAGACTGATAGAGAGTCGCACTGAGCCGACGGCGTGTGCAGCAGGACAGGTACAGACGCAGGCTGGCTGCACGACCAGTTTTAGCGTACTGAACGTGGGGAGAAGCACTGGCTATTTCTGGAGGTCGCAGGGGTCGCAGGGGCGGATATGTAGGATGGTTGCGAGGAGAGGCGGCCGACCCAGGGGAGGACGAGTTTCGTGGTCAACGGGGACGCCATGGACCAATCGCGACACCAAACTTTAGAGAAGCGATGCAATTTGCAGGCAAACATAGCCTATCATTTGAATACACTTCTACCCAATCTACTTCTACACTTCTACACTTCTACCCAACAGATCTATTATTCGTATTCGTATTGCCGCGGGAGTCTGATAATTTAACTCATTTCGGTGTATAGTACCGTAAAATGGAGTGAAGTGAGACAGTGGGGTGAAGTGAGACAGTGGGGTGAAGTGAGACAATGGGGTGCATTGAGACAGTGGGGTGAAGTGAGACAGTGGGGTGAAGTGAGACAGTGGGGTGAAGTGAGACAGTGGGGTGAAGTGAGACAGTGGGGTGAAGCGAAACAGTGGGATGAAGTGAGACAGTGGGGTGAAGTGAGACAGTAGGGTGAAGTGAGACAGTGGGGTGAAGTGAGACAGTGGGGTGAAGCGAGACAGTGGGATGAAGTGAGACAGTGGGGTGAAGTGAGACAATGGGGTGAAGTGAGACAGTGGGGTGAAGTGAGACAGTAGGGTGAAGTGAGACAGTGGGGTGAAGTGAGACAGTGGGGTGAAGTGAGACAGTGGGGTGAAGTGAGACAGAGGGGTGAAGTGAGACAGTAGGGTGAAGTGAGACAGTGGGGTGAAGTGAGACAGTGGGGTGCAGTGAGACAGTGGGGTGCAGTGAGACAGTGGGGTGAAGTGAGACAGTGGGATGAAGTGAGACAGTGGGGTGAAGTGAGACAGTGGGGTGAAGTGAGACAGTGGGATGAAGTGAGACAGTGGGGTGAAGTGAGACAATGGGGTGAAGTGAGACAGTGGGGTGCAGTGAGACAGTGGGGTGCAGTGAGACAGTGGGGTGCAGTGAGACAGTGGGGTGAAGTGAGACAGTGGGATGAAGTGAGACAGTGGGGTGAAGTGAGACAGTGGGATGAAGTGAGACAATGGGGTGAAGTGAGACAGTGGGGTGAAGTGAGACAGTGGGGTGAAGTGAGACAGTGGGGTGAAGTGAGACAGTGGGGTGAAGTGAGATAGTGGGGTGAAGTGAGACAATGGGGTGAAGTGAGACAGTGGGATGAAGTGAGACAGTGGGTGCAGTGAGACAGTGGGGTGAAGTGAGACAGTGGGATGAAGTGAGACAGTGGGGTGAAGTGAGACAGTGGGGTGAAGTGAGAGAATGGGGTGCAGTGAGACAGTGGGGTGAAGTGAGACAGTGGGATGAAGTGAGACAGTGGGGTGCAGTGAGACAGTGGGGTGAAGTGAGACAGTGGGATGAAGTGAGACAGTGGGGTGCAGTGAGACAGTGGGGTGAAGGGAGACAGTGGGATGAAGTGAGACAGTGGGGTGAAGTGAGACAGTGGGGTGAAGTGAGATAGTGGGGTCAAGTGAGACAGTGGGGTGCAGTGAGACAGTGGGGTGAAGTGAGTCAGTGGGGTGCAGTGAGACACAAGGTACATTTGTTTTTTAATGTAGTTCATTTGTTTAATGAGTACGAAGAGTCAAACTATCACCATATGATAGCAAATTGATCATTCTGCACTATTGGAATCGAAAATACAGTTTTTATATTGAAACTATTGAGAGAAAAAATAACACATTTTGGAAAAACTGCGAAAAAAAAAGAAAACTCCTGAAACTTTTGCTTGTGCAGCCGATGTTGACAAATCCATTTTTATGAATTGTCGTGCCAATCAAATTATGATGAATTTGGATACCGGGGATGTGTTTGGGGTTAAATGTATGCATTTTTTAGGTATTTATGATGAAATGTTTACAAATAACTCGGTTCTGGGAGTAACATGAGATAACGAATGACTGCCATTCATTCCTGAGTTTGAGTCAGGTCAAGTATGAAAAGTGTGTTCAATATGTGTAAAAGGCTTAATTATCCATCTTGTTTGCACATCCAATCGACTGTACCCCGCAGACATTAACTAAATCTCTACGAGAAGTTGCAACAGTTTAAAGCAAAAAGGTGTCTCACTTGACCCCATTTTACGGTACCCTGTTGTGGGTGGTAGGATCAGGTTCAGCTCATGTTGGTAAACCAAAAAGAAGTGTAATCTGAGGAGATGAGCGGTACGGACTACTTTAGGTCCCCCGAGGTGAGAGGCAGCGCTCCGGAAAGAGGGGGGAGTAACGACGATTCATTTAGCGCTCCACGGGGGCGAGCAGGAGGGTATCGGGCCAGGGTACGTCCGGACTCCGGTAAGCGGCTGAAAGCTGAGCCAAAAGTCCGCCACCAATCGTCTGCAGCCAGCCGTCTCCAGTGCCACCAATCGTCTGCAGCCAGCCGTCTCCAGTGCCACCAATCGTCTGCAGCCAGCCGTCTCCAGTGTCACCAATCGTCTGCAGCCAGCCGTCTCCAGTGTCACCAATCGTCTGCAGCCAGCCGTCTCCAGTGTCACCAATCGTCTGCAGCCAGCCGTCTCCAGTGTCACCAATCGTCTGCAGCCAGCCGTCTCCAGTGTCACCAATCGTCTGCAGCCAGCCGTCTCCAGTGTCACCAATCGTCTGCAGCCAGCCGTCTCCAGTGTCACCAATCGTCTGCAGCCAGCCGTCTCCAGTGTCACCAATCGTCTGCAGCCAGCCGTCTCCAGTGTCACCAATCGTCTGCAGCCAGCCGTCTCCAGTGTCACCAATCGTCTGCAGCCAGCCGTCTCCAGTGTCACCAATCGTCTGCAGCCAGCCGTCTCCAGTGTCACCAATCGTCTGCAGCCAGCCGTCTCCAGTGTCACCAATCGTCTGCAGCCAGCCGTCTCCAGTGTCACCAATCGTCTGCAGCCAGCCGTCTCCAGTGTCACCAATCGTCTGCAGCCAGCCGTCTCCAGTGTCACCAATCGTCTGCAGCCAGCCGTCTCCAGTGTCACCAATCGTCTGCAGCCAGCCGTCTCCAGTGTCACCAATCGTCTGCAGCCAGCCGTCTCCAGTGTCACCAATCGTCTGCAGCCAGCCGTCTCCAGTGTCACCAATCGTCTGCAGCCAGCCGTCTCCAGTGTCACCAATCGTCTGCAGCCAGCCGTCTCCAGTGTCACCAATCGTCTGCAGCCAGCCGTCTCCAGTGTCACCAATCGTCTGCAGCCAGCCGTCTCCAGTGTCACCAATCGTCTGCAGCCAGCCGTCTCCAGTGTCACCAATCGTCTGCAGCCAGCCGTCTCCAGTGTCACCAATCGTCTGCAGCCAGCCGTCTCCAGTGTCACCAATCGTCTGCAGCCAGCCGTCTCCAGTGTCACCAATCGTCTGCAGCCAGCCGTCTCCAGTGTCACCAATCGTCTGCAGCCAGCCGTCTCCAGTGTCACCAATCGTCTGCAGCCAGCCGTCTCCAGTGTCACCAATCGTCTGCAGCCAGCCGTCTCCAGTGTCACCAATCGTCTGCAGCCAGCCGTCTCCAGTGTCACCAATCGTCTGCAGCCAGCCGTCTCCAGTGTCACCAATCGTCTGCAGCCAGCCGTCTCCAGTGTCAACAATCGTCTGCAGCCAGCCGTCTCCAGTGTCACCAATCGTCTGCAGCCAGCCGTCTCCAGTGTCACCAATCGTCTGCAGCCAGCCGTCTCCAGTGTCACCAATCG
This sequence comes from Chirona hameri, assembly GCA_036785665.1. Taxonomy (NCBI): domain Eukaryota; kingdom Metazoa; phylum Arthropoda; class Thecostraca; order Balanomorpha; family Balanidae; genus Chirona; species Chirona hameri. The sequence continues at coordinate 118,278 of JAXIVJ010001604.1, read as the reverse complement.
TCTGCAGCCAGCCGTCTCCAGTGCCACCAATCGTCTGCAGCCAGCCGTCTCCAGTGTCACCAATCGTCTGCAGCCAGCCGTCTCCAGTGTCACCAATCGTCTGCAGCCAGCCGTCTCCAGTGTCACCAATCGTCTGCAGCCAGCCGTCTCCAGTGTCACCAATCGTCTGCAGCCAGCCGTCTCCAGTGTCACCAATCGTCTGCAGCCAGCCGTCTCCAGTGTCACCAATCGTCTGCAGCCAGCCGTCTCCAGTGTCACCAATCGTCTGCAGCCAGCCGTCTCCAGTGTCACCAATCGTCTGCAGCCAGCCGTCTCCAGTGTCACCAATCGTCTGCAGCCAGCCGTCTCCAGTGTCACCAATCGTCTGCAGCCAGCCGTCTCCAGTGTCACCAATCGTCTGCAGCCAGCCGTCTCCAGTGTCACCAATCGTCTGCAGCCAGCCGTCTCCAGTGTCACCAATCGTCTGCAGCCAGCCGTCTCCAGTGTCACCAATCGTCTGCAGCCAGCCGTCTCCAGTGTCACCAATCGTCTGCAGCCAGCCGTCTCCAGTGTCACCAATCGTCTGCAGCCAGCCGTCTCCAGTGTCACCAATCGTCTGCAGCCAGCCGTCTCCAGTGTCACCAATCGTCTGCAGCCAGCCGTCTCCAGTGTCACCAATCGTCTGCAGCCAGCCGTCTCCAGTGTCACCAATCGTCTGCAGCCAGCCGTCTCCAGTGTCACCAATCGTCTGCAGCCAGCCGTCTCCAGTGTCACCAATCGTCTGCAGCCAGCCGTCTCCAGTGTCACCAATCGTCTGCAGCCAGCCGTCTCCAGTGTCACCAATCGTCTGCAGCCAGCCGTCTCCAGTGTCACCAATCGTCTGCAGCCAGCCGTCTCCAGTGTCACCAATCGTCTGCAGCCAGCCGTCTCCAGTGTCACCAATCGTCTGCAGCCAGCCGTCTCCAGTGTCACCAATCGTCTGCAGCCAGCCGTCTCCAGTGTCACCAATCGTCTGCAGCCAGCCGTCTCCAGTGTCACCAATCGTCTGCAGCCAGCCGTCTCCAGTGTCACCAATCGTCTGCAGCCAGCCGTCTCCAGTGTCACCAATCGTCTGCAGCCAGCCGTCTCCAGTGTCACCAATCGTCTGCAGCCAGCCGTCTCCAGTGCCACCAATCGTCTGCAGCCAGCCGTCTCCAGTGTCACCAATCGTCTGCAGCCAGCCGTCTCCAGTGTCACCAATCGTCTGCAGCCAGCCGTCTCCAGTGTCACCAATCGTCTGCAGCCAGCCGTCTCCAGTGTCACCAATCGTCTGCAGCCAGCCGTCTCCAGTGTCACCAATCGTCTGCAGCCAGCCGTCTCCAGTGTCACCAATCGTCTGCAGCCAGCCGTCTCCAGTGTCACCAATCGTCTGCAGCCAGCCGTCTCCAGTGTCACCAATCGTCTGCAGCCAGCCGTCTCCAGTGTCACCAATCGTCTGCAGCCAGCCGTCTCCAGTGTCACCAATCGTCTGCAGCCAGCCGTCTCCAGTGTCACCAATCGTCTGCAGCCAGCCGTCTCCAGTGTCACCAATCGTCTGCAGCCAGCCGTCTCCAGTGTCACCAATCGTCTGCAGCCAGCCGTCTCCAGTGTCACCAATCGTCTGCAGCCAGCCGTCTCCAGTGTCACCAATCGTCTGCAGCCAGCCGTCTCCAGTGTCACCAATCGTCTGCAGCCAGCCGTCTCCAGTGTCACCAATCGTCTGCAGCCAGCCGTCTCCAGTGTCACCAATCGTCTGCAGCCAGCCGTCTCCAGTGTCACCAATCGTCTGCAGCCAGCCGTCTCCAGCTGGTGTCGCGGCGTGTCTGACTCTGATTGTTTACTCTCCGGCTGGAGAAAAAAATCCGAGAAGCACCACTGGAGTGACCTGAGAGCTCAAACCTGAAAGTCTAGCAGTGAGATGGAATTAAATGTGGGGAGTCGCGGGAGGAATGGTGGCTATTTGTGACTAGCGCACATTATTCACAAGAATGTGGCCTGGCATGGTGTCCCATTTGGCTAACTACCGACTCGAGACTAGTACGACGTTCGGTCAATAGATGTCTCTGAAACCCCATTAACCGCTAGATGGCAGTTTTCTTGATCTTGACTAAACTTGGCTAATATTAGCCAAAGATCTTACTTTTGAAATAAGTTACATTTGTAATTTGTCCGCCCCTGTAGATCAGTCGGTAGAGCGCTGGACTCTTGGCCTCATCCGGTAGTGGCAGCCCGGGTTCGAGTCGCTTCGGCGCTCGCTATTTGCCTCTGACTGTGATGACCTGCGGCCGGTGGCAGCAGTCGCACTCAAGGTCAGGTGACGTCAGAGGGCGGGGCGGACCGTGCCCAGGTATGTCGGACACGTAAAACTTTCGCCTCTAAATTCTGCCGGCTGCCGGGAATTGCGCGATCGGGTGGTGGGGACAGGGCCTGCGCAACAAGCTATGCTTAGCGCGGTCCTGACTTCGGAAATCTATCCATTCAAAACATTCGGACTAAATTTATTTGAAAACAAATACACTTTTCCTGGTATTAAATCAATCCTTTGAATTATTGTATTATATTTGTATTACCAATATCTGCACTAATATGGGTTTTTAAATGTGAATCAATTATGTATTTAGGCTTTAAGTAGCCCAAAACACTTAAATTTAGTGCCAGAGCCGAAAATAAAGCCATGTTAAGTAAGAACATAGTGTTTCTAATAATCTCGATCTTCGACATACCTACTTGAGGCAGGGGCGGATCCAGGATTTGCTTATGCTAGGGCCGCTGGCCCGAGGGCGGCATATTTTCTCGGTGACAGGGGTGGCATGGTCCAGAGGGGCGCCACTATGTAAATTGAACGGGTCACTGGCGGATCCAGGGGGGCGGCAGGGGCTAAAGCCCCCCCCCCGTTACAAGCTCGACAGGGGCGGCAATAGAAATTAGCCCCCCCCCCCCCCAAAAAAAAAAAAAATCCGCTGAAACTGGCGATGAAAAATGAGTACTGCCTGCGAAAAAAAATCTTGCAATTTTTTTCTCGCCTCGTTCGTGTTTCCTTCATTTGGTAGCTTTTTGGTAGCAGTAGGGATAGGGAAAGTGGCGCGTCTGACGCTATTTTGGAGTGATTCACAACCAACGTAAGTTATAATTTTACACGCAGTGTCGCAGCCTTTGGTCTCCTGCTGTCTGCTGGAGCGCGTGAGTGAACTTCCTTGTATAGGTACCTATGTTGTGTGGAATACGTCTACTAGTATTAAGTTAAGTAGGGTAATTAGGTTCAGTTTGAGAGAAAACAAATCCCAATGTTCTTCTTTGTGTAGCTATGGATTGATTTCCAGATATGTACCGAGCAGGTATGAAATAAATGATGATTATTATCATTTCTGGTGGTAGCGTAGCCCTATCATTTTTGCAGAAATAATAATGGGACAGTGGTGGATTTCTGAATCCGGAATGTGGGTCATTATGTGCCTGTCACCTATAAGACATGCAAAAATGCCATATGGAGGCTTATAAATTATGCATAACCTTACCTTACCTAACCAAAGTTGGAATTTACTATAAAAGCTGAGGGCCTGTAATAAAGGAAAAGGGCATCAAATAGAAAATAAAAAAGGAGATGCTGGCTGACAAGGTTCTTGTAAGCCTAAATGTAATCCTAGCATAGTAAAAATATGTTTTGCAAGGTTTGGTTCCTATAGGAAAGGGACAAAGTGTGGTGCGGCTCTGCATTACCACAGGGCTCAAACATGTACTTGGGGCAGCAAAAATGCAGCCTGAAATGGGGCAGCCTGCTTCTCCGCAGTGAGCATGAGCAGTGATTTGGTTGAATCATACCTCTCTTTATCATACTATAGCTGCTGACCCCAAATCATGCAGGTCGTTATTTTTTTTTATCGTTCGTGTTTCCTCTATTTTGAAGAATTTTGGTAGCAGGAGGGAAAGTGGCGCGTGCATATTTGGAAATGTCGAATACAAAATCCAGACCCATCATACTTAAGTAGCCATAAGTCAGCCAAAACTAAAGATATTGCTTTGAAATTCGGTGTGGGTATTGTCTATACTTCGTTCTCCAATATATATTCCGGTTTTAGTAGCAGTAGGGATAGAGAAAGTGGCGCGAAAGTAGCAGTTTTTGAATATGTTTGGAAATTTTGATTTGGTGGATTTTTTTATCTTTCTCCAATTTGTTTTTCTTCATAAAATCATATAAAATATAAAATCATATGAAAAGGCCGGAATATATATGGGAGAACCAAGTATGGACGATGCCAAAACCAAATGTCAAAGTAATATCTTGAGCGTTGACTGACGTAGGACTCCCCAAGCAGTGGCGTACGCAGAAATTCACAAAGAACCAGGTCATTGCCTTGAGGGGCGCCACCCGATCGACAGGGCCGCCACCAATATTGGCGAAATTTGCCAGGGGGCGCCTCTCTTTCGCACTGTACGGAAGGAGAGTCACTGGCCGGAGGGGCACCGTCACTCGCCAAATTATTGTGGCCGCGTCGGCGCGCTGTGACAGACGCTCCATGCGCTCGCATTATGTTCCGAGATGCAGACTGGACAAAGATGAGATTTTTGTCTAGGCGTGGAATCAGTTAGAAATGCAACACGTCTGAAACGGCGGAAAAACTAAGCCCTGATTGCTTATTACCGAGCGAGCGCGAAGCGCCCGCGAGGTTTCTCGTCAACTTACTAGACAAATTTACATTTGACCCGGCCCGACCCGGCCCGACCCGGCCCGACCCGGCCCGACCCGGCCCGACCCGGCCCGACCCGGCCCGACCCGGCCCGACCCGGCCCGACCCGGCCCGACCCGGCCATACAGACGCTTTTCGGAAGCTAATAACTTTGCAACCACTGCTCCGATTGAGATTGGGGTTTCACCATTGGATAGGTCCATCAAATAACAAACAAAATTGGTATGGTGCGTTCTGATAAAGGTGGTACCACAGCGCGTGGCAGTTGGCACACGCGAACGTCGAAATGAACAAAAAAAACTTGCAAAAATGATTCTTGATCAAAAATGGCTGTATTATTCTAGGTATTTTTTTAAAAGTATTAATTTATACGCTGAAGCGTGCAGCGCCCAGGACGCACTCGCTTTTGGCGGGCTTGAGAAAGGAGATCACGAACAATTTAATACAGCTTAATTTTTATGTTGACATGCATTGAGGCCTGTCAATTTTTCTGGAGGACTAAAATGACTGTGTTACTACCACGTGTGCTCCCTTACCGGTTCGTATTTCAAACCTGTTTTAGCTTTACCAGAGCGCGCTCGCTCTGTCATCGCCCAAAAAGGCGTTTTACTGATATGTAAAATGTGTGGTCTGACCGCCACTTCACCCTGGAACAGGGTGGGCGTTTCCGGCAGCATATGGCCATAGCAGTTGCCTTGTTGTAACAACCAATAACAAGGGCGCCGCCACTTTCCGAAAGTTGGGGGGAGGCATTCTGAAATCGATTCTTTCGATGCAACGCCCATCGAAAGAATCGACTTTTCGACCAAAGATTTTAGCATAGGCCTAATGCTAAAATATAAAAAGGTTGGGGGGACGTGTCCTCCCCCCCCCCCCCCCCCCCCCCCCTCCCCCGTCTCCAACACACATGCCCAATAACAACAGGCATTGCGGGTGTGACAAGGAGGGAGGGGTATCAAGTGACGTCACAGCCCTAGTAAAACTGTCATTATGGAGGCATATAGCTGCTGGAGCGTGGAGACGGATTCTCGAAAGCAAATCAAATATCGGACACATTATTCAGTGTCATGAGAATGGAAACGTCAGCGACCACGGTATATTGTTTGGCATACGTCGGAATGATGCATGGCATGGGATCCAGACCAGTCAAAAGTCCATCAGCGAACCTTTGCATGCGCTAAAATGATTAAATATATGACTGGCAGAGCGGCAGATGAATAAAGAACGGCATCAGTCTTCTGTAAAACTTCGCTAAACTTCACAGGAACCAAGCCAAAACGCTAAAAACAAACTAAACAAAGTTATGTCCAGCAGTTGTTCAGATTGGCATAAAGGGCGCCGGATCAGTTCACGGGCAATGGTACTCAATGGCCGGCCTCGGCCCACAAATCTATGCTGCAAGTCTCCAATGCAAATTGTTCAATATTCCGACATTGCCGGGCCGGGTTAGCTTCAACTGATTTCGATCAAGTCTTCTCATTTTCCCCGTAATTTGATTTCCGATTGCAATGCTTTGTTTAAAATTACCTCAGGGGCACCACCAAATCAGCATGATTGGATGAAATGTGGTGTGCAGCTGGATATATTTTATTTTGTTAGCCACTGATCAATCACACCATTCAGTTTTGCAAAGCGCAAATTCAATTCAGGTCAAAATAATATGTATATACTTCTTCAGCAAATGTTTCGCGACCGATATAAAGCGTTACATTTAATTTAGACACAAGTGACGCTAGTAGAAATTCCAATCCAATCATTCGTACGGGGCACTCAATTTCAGCAGAGGATTCGCTTCAGTGCACCGCCCAGCCACAGATCATCTTGACCCGCTGCGCCCATTGACTTGGTCCGACCTTGAGTGGCTGCAGCTATCGACTTTCCTCGCCACACGCACCGTCCCCAGGCGCAGAGACAGACATCATAAGTAGGGCGTGTCGCGTGCGGCCACTTGAGGCGCTTCCCTCCGGAGAGGAATGTTTCCCAGAACTGGGCTGGTTCTCCTCCCAGTATTGGGTATCTAAGAGTCGGGAGAGTTAGTGCCCGCTCGTGAGGCCTGCTGGACGCCTCGAACATCATCCAGAACCTACAGACCGGGTATTAGTGATTGTTTGCTGTCGGGCGCATTCACGGTGAAGGCATTCCATGGGTGGTTTTGTGAGCCCTGCAGGTAACTCACGTCGAAGTGCGTAATCATTCCGCATTTTATTTCCAGGTGCTGCCGACACCACCGACATGTCCAACTGTTTTCGATTGCCTCGCTGAATTGTTTTTGCCCGTCTTAATATATGATGGGTAAGAGATGGAACAATAGCGCATAATAATTGGTGTTCATAGGAGCGTTGTATGAAAGACGGACATATTTACTACAGTGTGACGTGTGTCATCTGATATAATCAACGGTATCAGCTACAGGTCAGCACGCTCTAAAACCTATGTATATGCTGTCATGTTCTAAAGCAGTGGTTCTCAACGGCGAGGGTATGTTTATCCCCTTTTGATGACCACAATGGCTCGTTAAGGCTGAAACACAGTATTCGCGCAGCTGCGCAAAGTGGATGCGGGTGCCATTCAAATACATTGAATGGAGGTCGCAACAACTGCACGATGCGCGACGTTGCGGGAATTAAAAAAATAACTGCCGTTATTGGCCCATGTATTTGAATAGGCGCCCGCAAGCACCCGCGTGCGTTTTCTGCAGCTGCGTACAGACTGTTTTAGCCTTTACCCCTCCCCCATCGCGCAAACCGCAGTTCTCGGCTGTAAGCTATGCGGTACAGCATAACTGCAGCGTTTGCTACTAGTGCCATCTAGGGACAGGAATATAAGTAGGCGTGAGCCGTTGCTCCTAGTAGTCTAAATCAATGGTTCCCAACGTTTAGCAACACGTAACCCGTAACAAACAGCTAAACATCATTTAATATTAATTGGTTTTATGCGCTTTGCGATAGTGTGGCAACAGAGAAACATAACCTGGGATAGATGTGTGCGCACTAAGCGCCATCATCAGACGAATCAGCGGCAACAAAGAGACATGACCTGGGATAGATGTGTGTGCACTGAGCGCCATCATCAGACGAATCAGCGGCAACAAAGAAACATAACCTGGGATAGATGTGTGCGCACTAAGCGCCATCATCAGACGAATCAGCGGCAACAAAGAGACATAACCTGGGATAGATGTGTGTGCACTGAGCGCCATCATCAGACGAATCAGCGGCAACAAAGAAACATAACCTGGGATAGATGTGTGTGCACTGAGCGCCATCATCAGACGAATCAGCGGCAACAAAGAAACATAACCTGGGATAGATGTGTGCGCACTAAGCGCCATCATCAGACGAATCAGCGGCAACAAAGAAACATAACCTGGGATAGATGTGCACGCACTGAGCGCCATCATCAGACGAATCAGCGGCAACAGAGAAACATAACCTGGGATAGATGTGTGCGCACTAAGCGCCATCATCAGACGAATCAGCGGCAACAAAGAAACATAACCTGGGATAGATGTGTGTGCACTGAGCGCCATCATCAGACGAATCAGCGGCAACAGAGAAACATAACCTGGGATAGATGTGTGTGCACTGAGCGCCATCATCAGACGAATCAGCGGCAACAAAGAAACATAACCTGGGATAGATGTGTGTGCACTGAGCGCCATCATCAGACGAATCAGCGGCAACAAAGAAACATAACCTGGGATAGATGTGTGTGCACTGAGCGCCATCATCAGACGAATCAGCGGCAACAGAGAAACATAACCTGGGATAGATGTGTGTGCACTGAGCGCCATCATCAGACGAATCAGCGGCAACAAAGAAACATGACCTGGGATAGATGTGTGTGCACTGAGCGCCATCATCAGACGAATCAGCCATCATTTCTCACGTAACTGCTCAATCGAGATTACCCTGCCCGAAAGCTCCATTACTCCAAGTGGGATAATTACCCTTTATTTCAGAATCATTGTTCTAAAATGATGCGTCCAGATACTTACCCGTGTGGCCGGGATCCAAAAAACATCAGGTAAGAATAATCATAAACTGCAGGAAGATATACCAAGGCTTTGTTTCAAATTTCTGTATCTCTGGCCGAGGATGTTTAAAGGAAATAGTTCACCTTCGGAACATTTTTCAGAACACGATTTTATTATATTTTGTAATACAGTTTCTTTTTGTCTTTTCAAAAATGGTCCTACATCGCGCCAATTCAGGACAGAAGGTCGTAAATTATTAATTTTATGGTGTGCGTTATTGGTCTGCGCATGCTCCCTGGCAGTGCTGGCACTTTCAGACGGTACGGTACATCATATATGCGCCGCATTCCTTCGTCAGAAAGTCAAATATCTTCGGCTGGAGAGTCTTTTCAGCCAAGAAAAGTTGCGGATAAGGATTTCTCAACACGGGCTACAAAACTGCTATTTCAGTTCAAAACCCATGTTGAAGGTGAACTATTTCCTTTAAAAGGTGTAGTTCTTTTAACGACGTAAATTGTCAAGCTCATTGAGTATTGGCTTACGTCCTTACGCCTGGCAGTAAACTTGCAGAGTTGACTTTTCCACTACTCTAGATTCCTGAAGATGGGGCTACTTGAAAACGAAGGGCTTCTTGGAAACTAATTACCGAGCGGGCGCGAAGCGCCCCTCGGTAATTAAAAATGAGGTTTCTCGTCAACTTACTAGACAAATTTACATTTGACCCGGCCCGACCCGGCCCGACCCGGCCATACAGCCGCTTTTCGGAAGCTAATAACTTTGCAACCACTGCTCCGATTGAGATTGTTTTTTTATTGAGGTGGGGATTGGGTTAACTTTGCACCATTGGATAGGTCCATCAAATCAATTTTGTTTTTGGTATAGTGCGTTCTGATAGAGGTGGTACCACAGCGCGTGGCAGTTGGCAAACGCGAACGTCGAAATGAACAAAAAGCCTTGCTAAAATGATTCTTGATCAAAAATGGCTGTATTATTTATAAGCATTGATTTATACGCTGAAGCATGCAGCGCTCAGGACGCACTCCCTTTTGGCGGATTTGGAAAGGAGATCATGAACAATTTAATACAACTTAATTTTTATGTTGGCATGCATTACGACCTGGCAATTTTTCTGGAGGACTAAAATGACTGTGTTACTACCATCTGTACTCCCTTACCGTTTCATATTTCAAACCTGTGTTAGCTTTACCAGAGCGCGCTCGCTCGGTCATCACCCAAAAAGGCGTTTTACTGGTGTAATTGTAACAGCCGGCACTGTTGACCTTGCCAGAGGTCAGAGCTGGCCTGTGGTACTGGATGGTGTAGGAGGGATATCTCTCTGACCTCACAACAGATAATTCTTACCGACTTCTGTAGATCAGTTAATAAAGCTTGGCATGCAATTGCATTTATCAGTAATACAGCAGCAAACAAATTTCTGTGCAAAACATCCATGACATAATTCTACTGATTTTCTGAAAAGCAAACACCACTCATGAAATTCGTAAAATAATTATACCCAGCTATTCAACGAGCAGGCTACATTTTCAAAGGAAGCAGGACGCAATTTATAACGAGCGCCAGGAGATTCGAACATCGGTCACAGATGCTCGACAAATCATTTAAACGGAAGCTGTTTGGGATTTAGTCGCCCCGTCCGAAGCTCGTTTAGCATAATTTGCATTTAGCATTCAGCAGACGAGGCTGACTGCCACCCTCTGTAAATATTTCCCTCCGAACCCTAAGGTATTTGCTAGACTACATGTTGCTGATTGTACCAGTTTATTAGTGGCTACGTGGCACGAGAAATGTGTAATATTTTGTTAGCAGTTGAGGTAGTTTGAAGTAAATTTGGGCGTTACGCTATGTAATTATTTTTATCTAGAAGCGACTATTCTAATATTTAAGAGCACCATTAAAAACATTTGAGCTGCAAGCATAGACTTTTCCACTACTCTAGAACCTGACGATGAGGGCTACTTGAAAACGAAGGGCTTCTTGGAAACTAATGTAATTGTAACAGCCGGCACTGTTGACCTTGCCAGAGGTCGGAGCTGGCCTGGGGTACTGGATGGTGTAGGAGGGATATCTCTCTGACCTCACAACAGATAACGCTCCATCCTTACCGACTTCTGTAGATCAGTTGATAAAGCTTGGCATGTAACTGTATTTCTCAGTAATACAGCAGCAAGCAAATATCTGTGCAAAATATCCATGAGATAATTCTACTGATTTTCTGAAAAGCAAACACCACTCATGAAATTCGCAAAATAATTATACCCAGCTATTCGACGAGCAAGCTACTTTTTAAAAGGAAGCAGGACGCAATTTATAACGAGCGCCAGGAGATTCGAACAACGGTCACAGATGCTCGACAAATCATTTAAACGGAAGCTGTTTGGGTTTGAGTCGCTCCGTCCGAAGCTCGTTTAGCATAATTTGCATTTAGCATTCAGCAGACGAGGCTGACTGTCACCCTCTGTAAATCTTTCCCTCCGAACCCTAAGGTATTTTCTAGACTATATGCTGCTGATTTTACCAGTTTATTAGCGGCTACGGGCACGATAAGGGTGCAAGGTTTTCTACCAGTCGAGGTAGTTTGAAATTATAGGGAGTGTGCTTACTGTTTTGGAATGTCAAAAATAATTTGCATACGGTAAGTAGCTATTGGTTTGATTGTTGGATACGATGAAATTCACATCTGGACTCTGGAGCCCCTTTAGTTGAATTTGCATTATGTTTGTGTGTGAATATTTCATAGATCTACATATTGAATTAATATTAATAGACGTATGAAATGAAGTTTTATTTTGCGTCGCGCACGCCGTGTGCTGCAGGCCTACGCCGGTCGGGCCGGATTTGGGACCTCTTTATTAGGTTTGGCTGCACTGCTTGCCGCCTCGTAAGCCTCGCCACGTACTCGGGGGATAAGGAAATGGTAGTTATAATACGCATATTAAATGATACAGTTAAAGGGAGTGTGCCTACTGTTTTGGAATGTCAAACAAAAATCATACGGTAGGTAGCTATTGGTTTGATTGTTGGATACGATAAAATTCGCATATGGAGCCCCTTTAGTTGAATTTTCACTTGTATTGTTTTTTGCTTATTCTTTTTTTTAGATATCTATAAAACGATCACCACTATAGTGATGTTATGTAGAACGGCGCACACAAGACAATTACGGTCACATCATGCAAGATAGAGGAACAAGTTTTTTTACAGCACGTTCTTGCCACTGTGAACTTTATTATGTGCAAATTTCGTAGCTCTAAATTGATATCTTCCTCGAACAATGGCCATAAAGTATTGCGATCAGCAGGACATACGGTACTGTGTGACTGCTGCTATCAGCGTGCACGAGCTGTTTTGTCGAATTGCTATTGGCCGGCGCTAACGGTATGTTAACAGTTTAACCCGCCATTGACTGGGGGGGGGGGGGCGTTTAACGCCCCCTTCCCCTGATGAATGTTTGCAATAGCTCATAACGCTATCAACGTGAAACTTCGGGTACCTTCTTCTGAATCACGTTTACGTCTTCCGTAAAAAAATAAAGAAATTTCGGCGAAAATATTTTGAGTTATAGCGCATTTAGTGACGTCACTACACACGAGTTTTACACCAAAATCAGCTCAAATGTAACAGACCGTACAAATACCATATTTTAAGAAAAATGCAATACAAAAACGGCAAAAGATAGTAGATGATAAGGCCTACAAAATAGCGATCTCGGATTTTTGAACAAAATGGGTTTTGACCCCAAAAGATTCAAAAAAGTTTTGTTTTGGGGGAAAATGCCCACAAAATCAACTTTTAAAAAAATATTCAAAAAGCCGGAATATATATCAGAGAACCACATGTGGGAAACTACCATACCAAATTTCAGAATGATATCACCATTTTGGCCTGAATTATGGCATATAAAGTATTGGTAACTCATGACGTCATATTTACAAATTGCGTTTTTCTTGGCTTTTATTGACCAGATACAGGCACCTAAATGGTACCACTGTATTTCTGAGACAAAACTGATCTGTAAACATACCATTGTTATTTATATTTATCAATTACAAATTTTGACTTCATTGACCTAAACTTGACATTAACTTCACGTAAATGAAGTCAAGTGGTAAAATGACTATCACTATATAATTCTACGTGTAAAATAACTCATAAAACATGTGTTGCATGACTTTCGTATATATTTTGAGCATAGTGACCTTTTGTGACCTGACCTTGACCTTGGCCAACAATCTCATTTTAGCTCATGCGGGATGTGTATTATACCTTTGGTAGGACTTTGGGTGATCATAGTCGTAATCGAAGGCTTTGGATGGAAAGTATGGCTCATTAACTCAAATACGGCGATTTTGACCTTTGACCTGCCGTGACCTGACATTTGACCTCACTTTGAATTGTTTTAGCATGATTTAGATTCGTCTCATTGAGAAATGTCAAATGCCGTCTTTCACGTCTCGCTGCGATCATTGGTTCGGAAGATAACCAAGGGGCGTTTAACGCCCCCCCCCCCCCCCCCCCCAGTCAATGGCGTTCGGCTGGGACCCCAGTCAATGCCGGGTTAATCGATAGTTGCAGTGCTTCTAGTAGCGGAAGCCCTCTGGAGTCTACCCGATAACTTTTTGCTCCTAGCAAGTTCCTGGAGTCTTTGGAATATCTCAGCAACTAGGGCGAATCTGGAGAAATGAAGTCATGGTTCAATTTATAAAATTATGTTCTATAGACCAGTGACAATAACCCCAAATAAGCGATGCGAGTAGGCACACTCCCTTTAATTTCGGCGTTACGCTATGCAATTATCTTTATCTAGAAGCGACTATTCCAATATTTAAGAACGTCATTAAAATAATTTGAACTGGAAGCATATTAACGGTTGCACTCAGGGGCGTCTCCCTTAAGTGTTTAGACGTTTCTCTTAGGTGTTCGGTACTTGATGCCTCATCTGTCTGCCTTCCCAGTACCCTCGCCAACGCCGGCCGGGAATTTATATTCCCTAAATAAACACCCTCGGCGTCACCAAACGAGACGCCCCAGACCAACCGGGACGTTCCGCCTCATTCCAACATTCTCAGCGGCCAAGAACTGGCCATTTGTCAGTCTCGCCCGTCGAAGAACGTTGATCATTCTCGCGCGCGGCGACGGCACGTGACATTGTAAATCAGACCGACAAATCATGAATGAATTCCCGGGATTCGCCGCACGTCGCGGGCCGGCCAAATTGACCGCGGTATCAAATTTGGTCGTGGTTACGTGACGAGCAGGATGGGAGGCCACAATGCAGCGTCGCGTCCCGTCATTGGTCGCCGGCGGCGGGACCGCTCGGGACCGTTCGGTCACCGGATCGGTCGCATCGCCCCGGGCGTGCTCTCATCTCACGTCCGTCGGAAGAACGTGGGTCTCAAGCGGCACCGGCCACAAAAGTCATTTGGTCGTCCGTGTTCGGCTAAATTGCGGCCAGATCGACTGAGCCGCTCTGGACTGAGTCGAGCCTTTTTACTGGCATCTGGCCGTCAGCGTGATCCGGCGAGAAAACAGCGATAACGGAGTGGGCACGCCTGGGAAGAGCGGGAGAGGAGAGGAGAGGAGAGGAGAGGAGAGGAGAGGAGAGGAGAGGAGAGGAGAGGAGAGGAGAGGAGAGGAGAGGAGGGGAGGGGAGGGGAGGGGAGGGGAGGGGAGGGGAGGGGAGACGGCTGGCGGTGGTGGCGTCTCGCCAGACGGACCAGCTGAGAGGCAGCACAGCGCTGGTAGCAGGATATTGCGCCGTGGCGTTAGCCGCCTACATCAGATAGCCCCGCTGGGGGCGACCAACCACATGCAGTGAGTGGATGGCCGGCGCCGGCGGAACCACACACATCAGACAGCCCCGCTGCGGCCAATGCCTGCAGCACGTGACCAACGCAGGCTGAAATAAACACGGACAAAACGACACGAATAATGATCACTTCTAATCATATGTGACACAGTGTTTTACGACTTGAAAGGACAATGTCGCCGAAATCAAATGCATCGAAAGCCCAGGTCTCATCCCTCACATCAATAGCCCGAACAACGCTTTCTTGAAATTTGTAGTTTCAAAAGCAACTCAGCTTTGATTTGGACATCACTTGCCAGGGTTTGTGAACTAATACTGATCTCCTATGTGAGATGTTATTAGGGAACCAGGCAATTAATCGTGTTGGCTTCAGTCTCCCAGTCAGCTAGCGTCAATGGTGAGGATCAGAGCAAATTAGCGGAACGGCGTTTGAGAGCGAATTTCCTGTAAGTGATTGTGCAGAAACAGCTTGGATTAGGCTCTTGTACGGTTGTGAACGGCTTAATGAACGAACAGGTCATAGCCAAGCAAATGAAATGTTAATAGGCAGAATTCGTGAATTGATGCAAGTCATACCCGTTGTACCTAACACCCAGCTAAGGCGTTGGCAGACTGGTTTCCTACTTTCACGATTTTAGTTTGCAAACGCATCACTTTTAGCCAGGCACGTAGCCAGGATTTCGTCCAGAAGGGGGCGGCGCCTCGAAAGGGCCCCTTCCCGAGCGTTGAAAGGGCCCCTTCCCAAGCGTTGAAAGGCCCCTCCCCCCCCCCCCCCCCCCCCTAAAAAAACGCATGAAAAGGCACGTTACAAGGCTGGAAAATGCAGTATGGCAGGTATGGCATGGGCCATACCAACGTTTAGGAGTTGGAGTTAGCAAACTGCCACATCAACTTTGGAACCAGCGACACGAATTTGGAATCAGCTATACCAACTTGGAATATTTTTTTAAGCTCAAGACCTGGAACTCTTAAACAAATTGCGCCGCGGAGCGGCGCGAAAATTTTGAGTATTATGCCCTGGTTTGCTTTCTCATCAATGCGTCGCATTGCGTATGGTGCGGACTTCTAAAATTGCTATATTGTGCGTTTTAAAGTGCGGGAAAAAGGTGCTAAAATGAACTATTTTGCCCAATAATATAGGAAAGTAGCAACATAACACATAAATGCGCCGAGAAACGGACCGATTTTTTCCTAACCCGCATATAATTGAATTTGTAGCTAAATTACGCCGCGGAGCGGCGCGAAAATTTTGAGTTTGATTCCCTGTACAACTGTATTCTTACTGTTGAAAGACCCAAGGTCCCTTCAGATCGTCTAGGGGCCCCTCTGACCTTTTCTACGCCCTTCCGACCTGTTCAGGGACTCATCTGGGATCCGCGAAGCGAAAAGACATGATGTGGAGTGGGTGATATATATATATATATATATATATATATATATATATATATATATATATATATATATATATATATATATATATATATATATATATATATATATATATATATATATAGATATATATATATATATATATATATATATATATATATATATATATATATATATATATATATATATATATATATAGATATATAGATATAGATATAGATATAGATATAGATATAGATATAGATATAGATATAGATTGAACCCCGCTTTAGCCAAGCTAAGTAGCTGTTGGATAGCTCTGTTGTTTTGTGTATTTTTTTGAGGAATCACATTATATTTAGATATAAGGATTAGATATTTAGTTTTGTGGATCGTTTAGGTATTATTTTTAAGCATTCATAGTTAGCTGTTACCTCTTACTTGCTTTTTAAAGGACTTTTCATTCTAGCTTGTGTGCGCCAAAATTGTCTTAGTCTTATTTTTGTGTTATTAGTTGCAGGGTTGGATAAGTAGATATTTTAGAAAATTAGGGATAATTAAGGTGTATTTAGTATTTAGTTTATTTAAGGATTAGATATTTAGTCTAGTATTAGGTGCACTCATAGCTGATTTGTGTCACTAGCTTTACCTAGATCTAGTTTATAAAAATCAAATCACGTTCCCCTTCTGAACCCTACTTTAGCCAAGCTAAGTAGCTGTTGGATAGCTCTGTTGTTATGTGTATTTTTTGAGCAACCACATTATATTTAGATATAAGGATTAGATATTTAGTTTTGTGGATCGTTTAAGTATTATTTTTAAGCATTCATAGTTAGCTGTTACCTCTTACTTGCTTTTTAAAGGACTTTTCATTCTAGCTTGTGTGCGCCAAAATTGTCTTAGTCTTATTTTTGTGTTATTAGTTGCAGGGTTGGATAAGTAGATATTTTAGAAAATTAGGGATAATTAAGGTGTATTTAGTATTCAGTTTATTTAAGGATTAGATATTTAGTCTAGTATTAGGTGCACTCATAGCTGATTTGTGTTACTAGCTTTACCTAGATCTAGTTAAGGTTTAGAAGAAGAAAAAACAAACAAAAACAAAACAAAAAAAGTTAAGTTAAGTTAGTAAAGTATTGAAAAGTGCATAGTACCTAAGTTATATACCTAAGTTACTAGTGTATTCAAATGAGCATGACTAGGATGCAGGCGAAGGTAGCAGAGCTAGAGGCCCTCCAGGCTAGAGTAGCGGAGCTTGAGGCACAGTTAAGTAAGTGTAGGTGTAGAGATGAGCCGCAAGAGGGTGTAGCTCCTGACCAAGGAACGTATGCGCAGATTGTGGTTAGGGGGTCAGAAAAGGAGCCTACAGGATCAGGGACCAGTGGTAGTTCTGATAGGGGCA
The DNA here is from genome assembly GCA_036785665.1 of Chirona hameri. Lineage (NCBI taxonomy): Eukaryota > Metazoa > Arthropoda > Thecostraca > Balanomorpha > Balanidae > Chirona > Chirona hameri. The sequence goes on along the minus strand of JAXIVJ010001604.1, from coordinate 101,023 downwards.
TAAGGGAGGAGGATAAGGCAAAGGTGGATAGTGCGGCTGGGGTTTGGAAGTGTGTTGGAGGGTCACGTTTCTGGAGACCCAACATTGTGGAAAGTAATGCTAGGGCCACAGACAGTAAGGATGAGGAGGGGTGCTGGGTAATGGAGGGTGGTAGCAGAATCTGGAGGAGGAAGAGGGAAGGGGATCAGGAGGGATGGACAAAAGTTCAGGGTAGAGTCAGGCAGTACAGCCCCAGGGAACATCAGCAGGTTACACTAGCAAATAGGTTCAGTGCGTTAGAGTCAGCAGCTGAAAGTGACAAGGTACAGATTCAGCATTTAGTGGTTGGGGACTCAAGGGTAAGGCCCTTAAGGCGAACATTCTGTGGGAAGAGGGACAAATGTATAGTTAAACCGGGGGCAAAAGTAGTTGATATGGGCCCTGTCATTGAGGCAGAACTGGGTAGGAGTAGCCCGGAGACAGTTATAATACAGGTGGGGGTGAACAACATAGGACCTAGGCAGAGTGTGAGAATAGTAGCGGAGTACCGGAGCCTGCTGCAGAGGTTGAAGGAGTCCAGGAAACCAGTCATTGTGACTGGCATCGTCCCTCGCTGTGGAGCCAGTGAGGAGTGGTACTCGAGAGCTCTGTCTGTGCACAGCTCAGTTCAGAACTTATGTTCAGCTATGGGGCTTAGTTATGTAGACTTATGGGATCAGTTCTATGAGTGGCATAGGTACTATATGAAGGATGGGCTTCACTTATCGGATGAGGGGGCAAGGGCTTTGGGAGATGCCTACAGAAGTGTCATTCAGGGAAACTAGGTAGGAGGGGGGGTTCAGGGACGCTAGTACTAGGGCATCAAGAAGTAAGCATTGGTAGAAGTTCATGTCAGAATAGGACAGTAGATCATAATTCCCTCAGAATTAGTAGAGTCAGCTCAAAGTATAAGATCACATGTGTGTTGCTGAATGCCCAAAGTATTAGGTCTAAATTTGATGAGTTTGAGTGTTATGTTGCCCTTGAAAAGCCTGATATCATTTG